>JAVLVB010000779.1:7480069-7509966 GCA_032876305.1 Orestias chungarensis | reverse complement strand
ACATTAGTTCCGGTCAGAAGTTGGACCGCTCTGATTGGCTGCTTCTGCCCCAATCAGCAGCCGCCCCTGGAGTTTCTCGGCTCATCTCAGTCTGATTTTACGCTCACACACAGCGGAGCACGGTGAGTCTCCTCAAAACCCGTTACACCCGTAAAAACAGTAGTAAATAATACTTATCCAAACCATGGCTTTGTTAGGATTATTATTATCGTAAAATCATCTGGTTGTGTCCTACTCCTCGTCTTGTGTTTGGTTTCAAACCCTCCGGTAGAGAAGCGGTGCTGCGGGGTAACTTAGCTTAGCTTGCTAACAAGAGAGCTAGTGAGTAACTGACGACTTCTCGACGAAAACTTATGTTTTCCGTTAAAGTAACCGCATTTAATCATATTCAGTCGGTGTTTTTGCTTCTCGTTTTTTCCCGCATACCGATGTTACACACAGTTAAGACTTGAGGCGTCTACGTTTGGGAAAAGCCGATAGTTTCATAGTAGATACGGATGCTAACATGCTAGCTAGTTAGCTCGGTTTAGCTGAAAAGTAGAGTAAGCTCAAACTGCCAGGTGGAGACCAACTATCCCAAAACAGCTTTTTTATGAACGGAGGGGATGTAGTTAAAGTTAGTTAGCACCTTAAAATGCAGTTTTTTCTAACAGAGGTTCAAGGCTACCGATGAACGCCGTTGGTTAGCATTGACCTGCTTATGCTAACGGAATGCTAGGAAATAAGTTGTCAAACTTTTTCCTGTCCGGCTACTTTTAGTTTCTGTTTGCCTTGTCTGAGACCTCTCGATAAATCACGGCGTAGTGGGGTTTTGTTTTGCTTTACATGTAAGATCTGGGGATGGTTTTAACGGTGTTTAAAGTGTCAGTGTTGGGTTTTTGGAAACTGATAGCCACACCCTTCCTTTCGAAACCAACTACGGCACAAGATGTCAGTTCATTTCTTTACTAGTAACTTCCGTCTAGCTGTCATAACTTCTGTTCTGGTCTCAGTTGGACTCCTAAGTGAGGATTATTTTATATAAACTGTTTTAAGAAGTCCAGATTATAAATTGTTTGATTGTTTGCTCCCAAGTTAAAGGCCACTACCCCCCCCCCCCTGCTGCTGACACATGATACTCTCTCTGAACCAAGAGATGTGGGATGAAAATGAATACCTTTGTTATTAGTTGTTCAGATCAGCCTTTTTATACTGTGGACGTCAGACAGCTTTAGTTATTTGAGAATATCTTTGTAAGGTAGCGACCCAGTCTAAAAACATATTAGATCTAATAGCATTTTTGTTTATATTATTTTTTTTTTTGTGTAAAACTAAACACAATAAATTTGTTTTAGGGTGATTGAAAAAGGCACTTTTGGATAGAACATGATTTTTTAATATTAAAAGTAAAAGATATGGTCAACCGTAAACCTTTCTCTAAATCTAGCTTTAATACAGTACAATAAAATCTATATTGATTTCTGCAGATTTAATACTGCTAAACCTAGGTTTATTAAAGTTATGTAACTAAACTCTGAGACAACAATGTTGCTCCAATACCATGACTGCGTCATGCTATCTTGCCATTTCGTGATAATGTAAACACACCCTGATAATTGTTCTGGTTTTATATTATTTCTGTAAATGAAGTACAGATGGCTTTCAAATGGCGTCAAAAAATTACTGTATTACCTAAAGACTATAAGAATTGTCAATACTAGTCCAAAAAAGTGAATTTGATAAGTTTAATTATTCCACACTGAATTCAGAATATTTTCAAATCTGGAGTTTTGTATCTGCCTTCAGTTTTGTGTCTATTTAAATGTATTGTTTATTTAATCTAAATGCCTTTTTGTTGCAAATTTTCTCATTGAATAAGAGTAAAATCCACAACGTTGATCCAAATCGAGAGGTATAAATAATCTAATTTTAGTGATGCTCATTCATGTGAAATTTGTTTAAAAAATGTTTTTCAGACAGTTTTTTTATGCTGACTTGTGTTTTGCTTGTTGCTTGTTTGAACAGATTCGTTCAGCCTTGCGATTTCCCGCTACATCGCATCACCTTGGAGACTGGTTTGGTTGACATCGGTGAACCTGAGGATCCAGAGGGCCTCATCTCCCCAGATGTAGAGGGAGTTTCTGTCATTACAACATTGTACAAGGTACCAGCAGAGACTTTATTAGAATAACGTTGTTTAGTAAAAGCTTTGGTTCATTTTGAATGGATTTTTTTAAATCTAGAATTAAACCATTAATTAAGATGAACATAGAGACTCTTTTTTATGAAAACTAGGAGAATGCGTGGTGAGCGCTGAAACGCCCACTTATTGCGGTCTGATTTTTTAATCCATGGAATATTTCAGCTACTTATTAGATGTAAAAACTCAGAAGCACGTTTATATCGCCCACCTATGATCATATTTTAAGTCTAGAGCACTTACACGTCTATCAGCCCTTTTTTTTTGCACCCCATCTTGATTTCAGTGCGCCCATCGTCCGTACACTCTCTGATTTCCGTTTTCTGTCTGTGTCGCGTACTTGACTAGATTGCCGTCATCACAATGGCTCTTTGTGAAGTGTGCCCGTCTCTCACTGTGGTGCTTCATACATCGTAGTTAGAATTGCTAATGCTGGCCGATTGCGACAGAGTGGGGGTTTGTATTGTTTGTTGCAGCGTTTGACAAAGATCCCACAGACCTAGCATGGTACAGTCAGAGGTTTCTAAATGAGACATCACTGTAAATATCACTCCTGTTTTGATATTTGATGTAGAGATGTACATTTAGGCTTTATTTTCAACTCAAAATTGGGTATCAAGATATTTTATTTGATGAAATCTACGAGTTTTACGCAGATGTAAAGCAGAAATTTAATATTGAATCTTTTTTGGACCGCCTCTTTGTTAATCTCACTAAAATATCAACAGGATTTTTCACTTCATACCATCAATATAGAAAAAAAGTCTAATTACACTTAATTTGTCCCAGCACCTTGTTAAAGCATATTTATCTGTCTTGTTTAACTTTCCACTTTCATCAAACCTAACATTTTAATTTACATTTTATGTTGCTATCTTAATCAGTAAATGCTGGTGACGGCTTCTCTCTGCCAATTTTTTTTTCTAGGCCATCAAGGCGGTCTAATATGTGTGTCAGGCTGATGAAGCATGCGATAGGTTATTCACTGAGACCTTTTTCTCTTTTATTGTAATGAGTTGAAGCTATTTGGGAAACTGGAGCACTTAACAAGGCCTTGACCTTCAGTGTGAGATTGCAGGTGCTGTGCATAATTCTGCAGGAAAAAAAAGTATAATACTTTGAATACTTCACATTTGATTTACTGCGACACCGAACCTTTACTTTTAACAGAGCCAAAGCTCTGCTTGCAAGAGAAGCTAAAATTATTACTTTAGCTGCTGGTGTTGGAAACCGGAGGAGGAAGTGAAAATAAAATGAGTCAAAATAAAAAACTAAAGCTGCATGCAGACAAGAAAATCACTATCGATGGTTAACATGTTAAATCACATAGTACAGTTTTTATTAAAATATATGTATAAAGTCTTTAGGCATAAAATTAATTTAGTTTTGGTGGAAATAACTTGTATTTTATTAGTTGTATTAATATGTTTTCTTATGTTTTGTTCATAAATATATAAGTAAACATGAAGGTGTCAGGATTATTCTGTGTTTTTTTTTTGCAAACTAATTAAAATTATTATTTTGGCCTGATTTATACATTTTCATTTGACGTTCATCATCCGAAAGAATATAACATCTTTTGTTTTGCTTTAAAGCAGAGAATAACCCACTGTTCCCCTGTCCCAATTTTCCATTCTGTCTCCATGGAAAAGTGGGACAGGGGAGCCGTTTGTGTCTCCAAATCCCTTTAATTTATGAACCGTCTCCATGTTTTCACAGACTCTTGTGCTTTCCAGTGACATCGCCCACCATGCGTGAGTACAAGCTAGTTGTGCTTGGATCGGGAGGTGTGGGGAAGTCTGCACTGGTAAGTTGTTTTTGGTCAACTCATTCTGCACACATTGTTGAAATTATTCCAAATATCCAGAATTAATTTAATTGTATGTTCTTTTACATGATCGGATCTTAAGAAAGAAACAAAGTTGAATCAAAACCGACATTAAATTTTAATACAAGTTGAGAGAGTTTATAGTTTTTGTTCAAATATTAATTTCTTTTTTTTGCTGCTGTTTAAATTGTGGTTGATTCCAGACAGTCCAATTTGTGCAAGGGATTTTTGTGGAGAAGTATGACCCCACCATAGAAGACTCTTACAGAAAGGTAAAAAATAAAAATCAACTCATAAAGTCTGTGAATCGTTATCTAAACGGCTCCTTTCATCTCATGAAAATCGTCTTTTCCCCTCTACAGCAAGTCGAGGTCGATGGGCAGCAATGTATGCTGGAAATCCTGGACACCGCTGGAACGGTAAGAACCGCCTACGCGCCGCTGCCTTCGCTTTGAGACGGCCTCCGCAGGTCGCTGATGCCGTCTCCCTGCCGCTGTTGTCGTGCAGGAACAGTTCACAGCCATGAGGGACCTGTACATGAAGAACGGCCAGGGTTTCGCTTTGGTGTACTCCATCACAGCGCAGTCGACGTTCAACGACCTGCAGGACCTGCGGGAACAAATCCTGCGAGTAAAGGACACAGAGGACGTGAGTGCAACACGTTGTTTAAATCGTCTGTGTAAACAAAATTTGAAGATTTCATCTTCAAATCCTCCAATTGTAGCTATTAAGATAGTTTAGTTTAGTGTTAAGAACCTCATGTTTATGCAAACTGGCAGGCTGAGTTTTTAGGTTCTGCCCCCCCCTATATTTTGGACCGAATGCTGATGAAGCGAACTGACAAGATGAAGCTTTGCGACACGGGGATGTTTTTAGATGCTATCTGTGTCTCTCAGTCTTTGCTGTTTAAAGAGGAAGCATGTGCATAATGTTGAATCTGAGCGTCATTTATTCGGAAGGAGATGATTAGAATCTCTTTATCAACTGATGCTCATTAGTTTGGTCCACAATCTTGTTTTATTACTGTCTTGATTCACAAGAATCTAGATCAGTTGGACAAGAATGCTTTTATTGGGTCAAGTTAGAGAAGGTATTAATTAAAAAGAGCTTAAAATATTCTTTTAGCTTGTAAACAAACTTTGCTAGATCTGTTATCGTGTGATTAGGCTGCAATTAGTTCTTGACAGACCAAAGTTGGCACAATAAACCTTTCGACAGTGATTACCCTGATTGATTTACATACAATAACTATAGTAAACCATTTCCATACTATTTTATCCCTATTATGTAGTAATGTTGTAGTTCGAATGTTGTTGGCTTTAACCGTTTAAGGAATATTTTCAAACCTGAACGTAATCAGAGTTTATTTACTGGTCTAAACGGTGACATATTATTGTCATGTTACCTGCTTCTAGTTAAAAGCTGACCAGATTTTCTACAAAACTGAATGTGCGGAAAATCTGGAAGCAGTAAAACGTATTGGACGTAAATAGTCGCCGTCATAACGCACTGGGTACTTTCTGGAATGGATCCTGGTCCCTAAAAAAACCCATCTGGCTACATTCTGAGCTCCAGATCACGTGTTTTTCAGAAACCAGAGCGTTGAATTGCATTTTAACTGGTGCAAATTTCATCCATCATCCCTTAACGTAAAATCTTCTGTTAGTTTAGGCGCCTTCTGCCTTCAAATCATAAAAATCTGTAATGATGCATTTTTTTAAGCTAAACCTGACACTCGAGTACCCATGTTTGTTTTGAGATTGTTGCCTGGAGCCAACAAGTGACTTTAGCCAAACAACTATGGAAAAACGTTACAAATTTCACCAAACAGTTACAGAAAATCTACAGAGATTATCTTTTCTGGGATTGTTCTTTTAGGATGTTGCTGTTGTTTATTTAGAGATTACCAAGCATTAATAAACCTATGTTAACTTGGTACTGGAGATGCAAAAGGTTTCCTATAAACACGCTCAGCTTTATGTGTTTAACTAACACGACTCATAAAAACGAAAGCAGAAACTACAGCCGTGATTCTCGAGAAAGCAAATGTTGACAGTAACAACCTGTGTGAGTCACCGTCAGGTGTGTTGTTTTCCTCCTGCTTCGGCTCACGAGCCTGTCGCGCTGGTTATTATATTTAGAAAAGGAGGTCACATCCAGATGCAGCTTGTTTATTTAAAGTTATGTTCAATTTAGACGTTCTGTCGGTGAAGGTCTGCGTTGTTCATAGGAAGGACCTTAGCTTTCAGTAAACTTTTGATCACAGGCTGAAATGGTTGGTATTGATCCGCCAATCAGAGTTGCCGTAGGCTCAGACGACCTGTTTTGCCTCATAATTTTGGTACGCGTTGGAAAATTATACAATCCTCATCAACAGGCAACAGTTTTTTGTATTCCCATATTTGAGCTTTCAATTAAAAAAAACAAATCACCATATTCTGTAACAAGTTTACTCTGATCAAAAACTAGTAGACAACTCCTTACCCAAGGTTCAGAAATTGTGGATTTTCTTGTGAAACATGACTCCTGACTTCTTTTGTAAAACTCACACGTTTGCAAATACTTTTATGGTGGATGTCTAAAATATTGGAATATTTGAAAGCAAATGCAGCCTAGGAAGCTTTTGCCTTCTGTCTACAAAGCAGCCAATCCAGGAGTGCCGCTCATTTTCACTTGCCGCTGATTCGTTATGGAAATAATGAAGGCCGATAAAACCTTGGCCTGTAGAGTTGTTTTGTGCATTAATGCACGTTCATTGTTTCAACTGTTAAATTGAGCAATTCTTCACGGTTTTTTAGCTATTTGCTGACTGCTGTGGTTCCTTACCATGGTTTCAGTGTTCAAACATAAACTAGCTATCGCGGTCTGTGTTTTATTATTCGATTTTTAAGAATGTACAGCAAGTTTCGCTGATTATTTTTTATAAGATTTTGCTTTAGAGCTGACAACCTCAATATCTCACATGAACATTGTTATAATTTCACCAGATCCTAAATAAAATCGCTTCCATTTACCTATTTTGATCTAAAGCTGTTTATTAGGACGGCTTCAGATTAAAGTCTTTGTCCATTTTAATAAGTCTGCTTTTAAAATCTTTACTGTAAGTTAAAGACTTGTCATCACCTCGATTGTGCTGTACCATAGGATTGTCTGAGAGAGTTTAGTTGGCTGCAGCTTCGTTCGCTCACTGCCTGCACGTGGCTCCAAGAGACGGTGAAGGAACAACAGACGTTTCTTACCATCGGATACAATAGCTTGTATTCTAACTTTTTGTTTAAAGCAAAGAGAAATGTGTTCATGATCAGGAAAGGAGAGGAACAAGAAATGTAAAAAAAAAAAAAATTGAACCTGTATCAGAAATGTTTTGCTATAGTATTAGAATAAAAGTATCTTGAACAAATCTTTGGTTGTTACAAAAGTAATTAGCTAATAATCATGTCCTCTGCTAAAGTTTCTGGACATAGAGGGGTTAGAAGGATTTAAAATGTTGCTGTAATGTTGGGGGGGAAAAACCCTCTTCAAAACTTTACTAAACATGAACTAAAAGTGAAATTAAATATTGATATAACTCATACTATCCAACTTTCTTCAAATAGATGGTTATGGCTGAGGGTGGGAGGAATCTCTTCTTGCAGCCTGTATTACAGTGACCCCAGGACTGCTGTGGCGGTTGTATGTTGTTGTTGTGGTATGACAACCTCTCTTGAGAAATTTTAGGAAATTTCAATTTCGTTTCCACTGTTAGGTCAACTCTCTTGCTCTCTTAAAATTTGTTATTTTTGTAATGCTGGAAAGATGAAACCTCATATAAGGGATTGTTAACGAGTATTGTTGCTCTAGATGAGCGTCGATCATAAACGTGTCAGATTGGGTTGACTCTTTACCAATCATTCCTGAAACCAGTTAAATGCCTAGAATAACAAGAGGCTCTTATTAACAAAACTAAAGAAGCAAATTCAGACGTTGAGTTATAGTAATTTTAGGTGTTTGTGTTTCAGCATCCGCCTGAAAGCGTCTCAGTTTGTCTCCAATTAGAAAAATAAAAAACAGCAGACCAGAAGAAGGCAACTCTGAAAACTCAACAGGAGTTTAATGTCAGAGAAAAATAAACAAACTCGCTGTCAGCTCCTGAATCAGAGGACATGGTAGCTAGTTAATTAAAAATAATATTGACTTTATGATTTACGTTTGTTTCATTTCGTTTTCTGATTTAGCTGCAAGGTTTACTCTATTTGACAAGTTTTCTCCGAACTCTTTTTACAACCCAGTTTTATAAACTGCAATGTATTGGTAACAAAACTCCAAACGTTCTCCGTTGATCTCACTTTATCATTGATTTAACCTGAACTTTAGTTTCCTGTTGCCTGTCTCGATCGATCAGGTTCCAATGATCCTGGTGGGCAACAAGTGCGACTTGGAGGACGAGCGCGTGGTCGGCAAAGAGCAGGGCCAGAATCTGGCGCGTCAGTGGAGCAACTGTGCCTTTCTAGAGACTTCAGCTAAATCAAAGATCAATGTTAACGAGGTGAGTCCTACATCAACACGGAGACGTCCTCGTCGGCCACAAAAGACACACGGATGTAAAAAAAATATACCCGTGTTTCTGCGTTGTAGATTTTCTACGATCTGGTGCGACAGATTAACAGAAAAACGCCGATGGAAAAGAGGAAGACAAAAAAGAAGGGAAACTGCACACTGCTCTAAAAACGCTCTCCCACGGTTGCTCCAGGCCAGGTGAGTGGGAGTTTGGGCTAAATTTATTCCAGACGTTCACACAGCCGCAGGGATTTCTGGGCTACGTTTAGTAATACTTCTCTACGCCAGTCACTGCAGCAAGTTTTAGACTGTGAAGGATTTAAAAATCTCTTTCCTGTAGCAAAAAAAAATGATATTTATATTTGGAAAAACCAAAGTTGTTTTTTTTATTGACCCAAAACCATCTAAAAAAGCCAGACAGGATAGAAACCTGATTGAAATTATTATATATATATATATATATATGAACTTCAAAAGGATCTAATAAATTCTTTAAAACGGGGTCATCAAAGCCTTAAAACTTCAAAAACTTCTATTAGATGTAAGTGAAACACCTCTCCATCCCACCTGCACAGGTAAACATAAAACTGCACTTAGAGACACAATTATTTTCCTATTTGACACGTTATTTCGTAGCTGAACAAATTAGAAACAAACCATACATGTACATATTTCAGCTTTCCGACGAAAGATAAAATCAGTTCCCCGGCCGATTTTTATTTTAAATGGGGAAATTCTGACTGCAAACTAAATGTAAATGTAAATTTGCATGCAAATTTGCAACCTTTGCATGGACCGCCTAGTCAGGAGTTAAATTTAATATTCCAACTTAACAAAAGAAAGTAAAAGTAATCGTTTAACCAATCTAAAATAGAATCCGGTTCAAGGTTTTTCCTTTAAATATGAACAAATTTCTCTATTAATAATATTGTTATTGTTGTATAACCTAATGGTATAAGTAGGGTGAATCATTAATTTTGCAAGAATAAATTAGGTTTAAGTGATAAACAAGGTCTCCTGTTTTAACTTAATACACCAAACAACTGGCTTTGTTTTCCACAACAATCTGCAGATGCTGTTAATAAATGTTGCTCTACATTTCAACAATCTTTAAAACTAATTATTGAACAAAAAACACTCGTTTGTCACTTGTCGTGTTTTAGCTTCACCAAACATGCAAAGCAGTGACTGTTCCCAGTAAGCAGTGAACATTTCCTGTTGAACATTTCCAGTCGGCGGCGCTTGTTTTTTGTCGTGAAACATGTGCAAAGACTTTCCCTGATGTTGTTGTCTTTCTTTCTGATTGCAGAAACCTGTAATCGATAACTGTTTGCCAGTGGATGGTGTCAGCAATCCTCTCCAGAGCATTCAGAAAAACAGAGAAAACCACGCCAGATGGCACATACTTTAAAGGAAATGTTGTTTTTCTTTTTACTGGCAAAGAAAATCAACTTCTCTTGTATTGTCAAGCCTGATGACTATATATTTTTCTTCTTTTGTTTGTTTTTTTTTTTTCTCTCCAAGGTGTCTTCTCTTATTGAAGTAAAGTAAAAGAGGAAACTGGATTCAAATCCAATTAAGGGAACTAATAAGAATTTTATTACGAGTAACAACAGTCTTTGGCATATTGTGACGACATATTTGTAAAGGAATCCATGTAAAAATGTTGGTCTTCTTGTACAGTTTTGCTCTAACAGTGTCAATGAAGATGCATCATTGTTTATAAGTAACTCTACTTACAAGGATGTGTATCGATAACATCTCTCCTAAGTGACTTTGTTTTATATTGAAAGCTGCAGGCCTTCCATATATTTCCCATAATATATTCTACTTCCATTTTTTTTTTTGTTTTATAAGGTTAAGGAAATTAGTATTTTATAGTCTGATGGGGTAAAGGTGCGCTCTGATTTGTGTCTTGAGGCTGAAAATATATTGTACTAAACCACCTTTAATACTGCTTCTTGTTACCCTGTCACAGATGATTTTCCAGCTTTTATGAATGATTAAATTTTAGTACGTTTTCATTACTTTTCTACTTGTTTTTTTTTTTTTTTTTTGTTCTCATTCCCAACGTTTGGAGAAAAGTTTCTTGTCTCTTGTCGAAGCAGAAACGAGTCGGCTCAGGCCTCCGAGAGGAGCCTCAGCAGATTAGGATTGAGTTGAGAGAGGAAGCGGCCGGGCGAAGAGGAACCCAGACGTCTGTGTCGACCACAGGCAGGATGTGAAGAAAAAAGCAGAATCGAAAAGTGACTCACTGATGAACTGAAGAGGCGCTGAGTGTTCACGCTTTAAACCGGATGTGATCCGATAGTGAAGGCGCTTCAACGTATTAATGAATGTCAGATTAACTTTTTATTTAATATATAAATAGACTTAATGTTGATTTCAAACCAGAAGTTTACATTGAATGAAATGGGAAATACACCCAAATCAACCCAAACTAAACTTGTTATAGGTCAGTTAGACTGAAAAGTAATAGAAAATTATTTACTTTTTTTAAATCAGACGCTTACACACATTTTTCTTCTGGGTTCTTAATATTTTGTCTGATTTCTGCTCAAATGCTTCTGACATCTGGTGTGTCTGGGTCGGGTATTTAGGCCACCTCACTCACACATCCTCAGATATGCCCATAAGTTCTCCATAGGGTGGAGGTTTGTGACGGGCTCATCAAAACCGTTTTGTCCTTAAACTATCTTCTAACCTCTGGTTGGTGGCCTTGCTTCGATGTCTATTATGAAAACAAATTCACGACCAAACTTCACGCTTCTTGTTGATGTTTTTTGATGTTGGTTCTGTATTCCCCAACATAATCTTTCATTTTAACGGCGTCTATGTTACAGAATGCAACATTTCATCTTTCAAACAAAAAACAGCCCCTCATCATGATGCAGGCGCCTCCAAACTTCACAGCTGGGAAGATGCTCTCAGGCTTACTAGCGTCCCTGTCTATTTCCAAATGTACTGATGGACCAGAGTAAACGTCTTTGTTTCTGTGTGTGTGCAGAAACTACAGTCAGGCTTTTAAAGTAATGACTTCCTCCTGGCTGAGTGACCTTTTAGTCCACATCGTTGCAGGAAGTAGTTCAAAATTAAAAGTCTTGCCTTAAAATAAATCCACATCATGTTTGAACTAGCCTCACACGTCCACTAATATTTGTTTAGACATCTCAGCATTTTTGCACCTTGACCACTTCCTGTTGGTAGCCATCATCAATCTTCTGGCTAAAAATTTGTCTTGTCGCAGAATTGAACTACAGCTATGTTGGTATAGGCTGGATTTTAATATTTAGTCTGAGCAGCCGAACATATTTGTCCGGCTAGCTGTCGACTTATCCGAGCTTGGACAACAATTCAAGCCAAAACAAGTCCACAGATGAGATCCTGATCCAGACACCCTCATTAACGCGCCTTCGTATTGTGTCCATAAACACCTCAAACCAGTCCAGACTGAAAACAGTGGGGACACACTCGTGTTGTGGGTATACTGGGTCAATGCTAGAGACTAGCGATAGTTTTATAAAAATGGATGCTGGAGATTTTTGGCACATTCCTTCGTGCTCTTCTCATTCTTGCAGGAATTAAAAGTGCTTGTTGAATGAAACTCAGTGATCTGTTGGATAACTTAACAATTATCAGGTTTTTTTTTCATTATCATCATCCAGGTCACCAGTTCCTATAAGCACTGGCACCATTCAAGCAGAAGTTATGTTTTTACAACCGCTCCGATCAGCACTTTTACACTGAAAGAGTGTTTTTATTACATAATTAAATTGCGTAAAATCATGTGACAGTGGATGGAAGTAGCTGGAAGTCTCAGTTTTCTACAGTCTGTGTTTTACTTAAACTCAGCAACTCCCTAAAATGTCTGTTCAACATCTTTTGGTGATAGTTTGTAAACCACTGTTATTATAAAATCTAAGCAATTACAAGTCTTCTGTTACAACCACAGCAAAACTGAGCCTACCGTTCTCTGTTGGATGCTACTCACAAGAAATGTACATTTATTCCAGATGTTCGGGTATTGCGTCCATTTTACTTGAGGTGCGATTCAAACCTCAGCTTTAGTCACGACACATAGACGACTTGAAGGAGAAGCCTGGATACAGGCGGCTGAAACGAGCTTCCTCCTTAAGGAGGCTGGATACCCCTTAGAGAGACGGTGAGGATCTTAAGGTAGAGCCGCTGCTTATCCTCACTGAAGGGAGTCAGTAGTTCAGTCTTTGGGTTGTTATTTTCTTTGATTTTGATTTTATTTATGCTCAGTTCGGTTTTTATTAGTTTTGTTGATGGTTTATAGATTTTAGGATTTCTTGATTATCCTGTATTTCCTCCTCACGTCCTCAGTTAATATGCTCTTCACTTCCTGTTAGTCTGTACCTCATAGTAACTCCTTTACTGCCTCATTACTCAGACCTCTTGTTGTAGGTTCCTCTTATATCAAAAGTTGAACCTTATTGATGCTTTTTTTCGCCTTTAAATTGAAATGGATCTGAAACCCAGTGAACGCTCAGCATCCTCTCCTCACTCCTCCCTCCCTCTGCTCGCCCCCTCCCCCCTCCCTCGCCTCCATCATTTTCCCATCTCTTACTCTCCTTGCCCTCAACAAACATGGCCGCGAAATCCGACGGCGCTCCCGTCTCTCCGCGGAGCGAGATCCCGGCCGAGTGTCCCGGCGTGTCGGTACCGGCCCCCCCGCCGCTCCGGGCCCAGCAGCACCGGTACCGCCTGCAGGACTTCTGCTGGACCCTGTGCGTGCTGCTGGTGTTTTTCTCGGACGGGGCCTCAGACCTGTGGCTGGCCGCGGACTACTACCTCCGAAGGGACTTCTGGTGCTTCGCCCTGACTCTGGTCTTCGTGGTCGTCCCCTCCGCGGTCGTGCAGGTGCTGAGCTTCCGCTGGTTCGCCTATGACTTCACGGAGACGGCGGAGAGCGGCGCCGTGGTGGCGGCGCAGGGAGCCGAGTTCAGCACCAAGGACAGCGGCGAGCGGGGCGCTGTCCGCGCGGCGGCGGCCGGGGCCGGGGGGCCTCCACGGGCCCCCAGGGGGGGCAGGGTCCGGGGCTGCTGTAGAGCCTTCATCTGGTTCTTTCAGGCCCTGATTCACATCTTGCAGCTGGCGCAGGTCTGGAGGTGAGAACTCGGTTTTGGAACAGCATATCTTTCTGCTGTTGCAAAACCCAATCATTTGGATCCAAAGCAGGTTAATTGTGTGTGTTTTGCATGACATTTGTCACTGGATTACAAGGGGATTAGACTCCGCCCACTCCCACGGACACCCCTTGAAAAAGTCCATGGAGGCGTTGGTGGGGTTGGGACCCCTCAGTGATATATGTCCACACTAGTGCTTAGGTAGTTATAACATTTGGGATGGCTGTGGCACATTGGGTAGAATAGTTATCTTGCAATCATGCAGGCTGCAGGTTCAAATCCAGCTACTTCTTGTCACTAACCCCATGTTGCCCCATGCATCAGTGGTGAATGTGGCTTTAGTATAAAGTACATTCAGTGATCAGCTGATTAGAAGCACAGAATAAGTAAAATTCAATTATTTAACATTTTAGGTTTTAGCACCTTAAATATAAAGCCTTTAGAAAAAAAACATTAAATAAACCTGAATATCGTTCCTTACAAACCCTGGTGACTTGAGCGTTAAGGTTAAATTATTCCACATCCTCAGCTCCTCCGGCTTTATTTATTATGTCTTCTCTACTTCTAAGTTTAGCTTCTATGGATCTTTACAGTTCTTTTAATGAGAAAATAGTTGTGACAACAAGAACATTAGAAACATATCGTGTATATAATATATGGGATTAATACACTGCTGTATATTTAATATTAACTATCAATGTATCTATTAAACATAGTTTAGCCCCTTCAACAAAGATATTTAGTTAATTTATAATTATAATTTATTCAGTGCTGATAAGGATCCATCTGTATATTTTACAAAATTACATTTCACTGTAGTTTTCCTGTTTATTGTCTCTGCTAAACACCAACCCGCCCATCCTTTTTTTCAAAGAATGACTTGCAAGAAAGTCACATACCCGGGGATATTTCTGTTTTTATGTTTGTTATCATACTTTTCTGTATCAAACTATCAAAGCCTGAACCTACTTTCATAGACATAAACCCCCCCAGATGGACAATAGTGGGTCTGTAGGTCAACAACGCGGTTGGAGATTGTGAGTCAGACTTTGAGTCCCCTGATTGGTTTTGACAGGTTTGAACTACTGCCATTTCAACCAGACATCCGGTTGTAGGAGGGGGGAGGGGGGGTGTAAGACAAAAACTCCCATTGTGTAAACAAAAAGTTATAAACACTTAGCATCTGGGAACCTTTTCGAAATTGTTTGGTGGTGTCTGATTTACCTGTAGCAGGACATAATGTGTGTCTTCCTGTGCCCGCTCTCTTCCTTCCTCTTGAGACCGCGGTATCGATCCCATACATCCGCCCAGAGACTGAGTGAGTGTGAGCACCACATTAAAACATTGTGGCAGCACAGAATTACCGGTAATGCCATTAAAGCCACTGTGTGTGTGTGTGTGTATTCGCAAGCGTCCTGTTGGCTGGTGCCGCGCTCGCAGCAGTGTGTCTGCACGTTAGAGAGGATTAGTGTTGTGTTTTACCCCGAGCTGTTAACTCGCGAATGATCTGTCACTGATACACATTTAGGCAGGTGAACTGGGATCAATTGAGGCCTGCAACCTGAACTGAATGTCAGCTCGCATGAGATGTGATATGAGAGAGATAGAGTGCAGTGAAACCATCTGCAGGTCTTTGACCCTCATTACTGCCCGGATGCTATAAATACGTAAATACGTTTCAAAGCTTGCTTTGCATTCAAGAAGCCAGGGGGCTGCAGCGATCAGAACTCAGCTTTGTTCAATTCAATCAAGGAACAAAGGAATAAAGTTCTGGCCATGTTTAAAGCGGGTTTATGTTATGAAAACATATAACATAGAGCTGCTTAATCCATCATCTAAAAATGATCTATTGGATTGAAAAAGCAGCTAGAAGACCCTCAATAGATCTGGAGGAGCTGCAGAGATCCACAGCTGTGGCGGGAGAAACATCAACAGTACAACTTTAGTCCTCACTTCCCAAATCTCTTCTTTATGCAAGAGTCGCAAGAAGAAATCAATTGTTAAAAAAAAATATATATAAAAATAAAACACCAAAATGTCTCATTAGAGTTTAAACCAGATGTGGAAAAAGTAATTGGTGTGTTTGTTTTCAGCAGAATAGACTGCTGCTCACTGGGCGCTCTCTAATCCAGCTGCAGTTCTAGTTTCCACCAGAACCAGGAACTACGACCATATTAGTCCAGAGCTCAGGTCTGTGCACTTGTTTCCTGTCACTCAGAGAATAAACTTTAAAAGCAACACTAAGTAACTTTTCAACCTTCATTAAATATTTTCATAACTTTTTTGATTATACGTCGTCTTACACCTCGTTGAATAAGATCTCTGTCATGGCCTGAGGGGTTCCGTATCACTTTAACCGACACTAAGAAACATTTAGGAGGGTGGCAGGAACCCTGCCACACAAAACAAATACAAATATGCTGGCTGCTTTATGGCATACATCACTTCCCCCGTTTCTTATTTTACACATCATCAAATGACATTGTTTCACCACAATCAGATTAATCACCTCAATGCTGTTCAGCCTTCACACAGACTGTGGAAACAGAAATGAACTTTCGTCCAACTGCAGGTAACCGGGAGATCATGATTTAACAACTCAATGAGCTGGTGCTCATAGGAAATATAGTCTGCTTTAAGGACACTATCGCTTTTGTCCACAGTGGCGCCAAAATCTACCAAACCTAAAAACTTATTTAATATTGCTTTTATACAGCTCTGCTTGTTAACTACTGTACTAAGGATCTAGAGCAAAAGTCCATATCCGAGGTGTTAGAAACAGCCCAGCCTCTGAGAGACTCAAGTTCTGGTCTGCTGAGTCAGGTCCAGACTGGGTGAGGCTGCGTCTCAAAGGTTACCCTTTAAAATCTGGATCCGCACTCCTGAAGATGAAATGAGCTGAGAGAATTTTATTTGATCTCTGTTTTTACTTTAGCTATAGAGTAAAGTGCATTACTATTTAAAATAACTCAATAGGCTTTGAACACGAAGGAGGTATACAACAGAATAGAGGCTAATCAGTATATTGAGACACACAAATGTACTGATGAATAATATGATTTTATAAAGCCGTCATCTTTGTTCTTAATTTAACTTTTTAACATCTTTCCTGCTTTCTCAATTTCATGTTTATTTTATTTTAGATAGTTACTTTTTAAAAGCACTTTGTGCATGACGTTCTATACTGATACAGTTCCCCTCATATTGTCACTTAACCAAAAAGCCGAGGATGCTACTCAGCGTGCAATTGGAAGAAGCTGCTCTAGGTTTCCAAAACCTTTACGTAACGTTTTGTTCTGCATGGGAAAAAAACACTAGTTGTGTTAAAAAGACAGCAAGAAAGTTACTATATGTATTTAGATATAACATCCATCACAGACACTGAAAACATAATGTGCTTCACATAAGAACAAGAATATACTTGAAATAAAAGTAATAAATGCTTCTTTAGAGAGGCATTGTTCAGTAGGTTGTGCAGTAGGAGAAAGATTTAGAGTCTTTGGGCCAAAATATATAAAAAAGGATCTCCTTGAGTTTGAAGATCAGTCCGTGGTCTCTATTGGTTTAGGTGAAACAAAAATGGATGCTTATATAGGACAAAAACATGGTTTTATATAACAAAACACTCTATACGTCAATAGTTTTATTTTACAGGAATTGCAAAGATCAAAAGAACGAAGCCAGCTTTAAATCAAACTCACACAAACCAAATGCAAAGTCATTGAGGTACTTTTATCAAATTCTACTATCAAGCCCTTAATGTTTACATGAAAATAACATAAAAAAAACAAGAAATAAAATCAGTGTTCCTAAAAACATGAAAAAGTGATAAGTTCTTATATAAAATTTGTCGTTACTGATATAGTCAAAGTTTTTTTTTAAAGATTTGTTGTAGTTATTGAGGAGGCTCCAGAGGCTCCAAAGCATCAGCTTGTTGGCTGGTGATCTCACATTGATAATTGATGGAAGAGATGATTTAAACTTGCTCTTCTGATCCAGATCAACAGCGCCTCCTTTTTTAACTCTTTCAGAATTTTTGGAGTTGAGTAATTATTTCAGCTTTTGTGTTCATGTTGCAAACCAACTTCTTTCCAGGGTTATAGATCATTGCAGTCAAACACATTTTAACTGCAAGTAGTAGGTAACTATGAATTTTGTACCTGGGAAAAAAAAGAATTTCCCTGGTTATTTCTATGTAACTGCAAGAAAGATGGGTTTTATGTTTCTACTGAGACGTTCAAACACAATTTTTAATGAGTATCACGATTCTGTTATAACAATTAAGACCTATTTTATTTTAAATTTACTTTCTGTCAACATTTAAATTCTTTTTATTTCAATATCCTCTCTCCTAAATCCCTCAGATTCTTCATTTTTGACTCCTTCTTTTTTAGTTCGTGAAGGGTTTTTAAACATTTTTTAACAAGAAAGTCTCTTCTGTCAAGTTTTGTTCTCCTGATCCTGTTTCATCTTCTGTTTCCTCAGATATTTAGATAATTTTTAACCTGTGTCTGTATCTCAGATCCCTAAAATAGCTTTAAAGCTGCTGGGTTCAACAGGATTTTGGCGGCCGTGCGTTTATCGGTCTTCAAGAAGTTATGGGACACCTTTCGTGCAACCAGAACTGCGTGTTTTGAATATCTAGCGTGTCAGTGTAGGAAAACCCTAACTTTTGTCGCTGGATGCTTGAGCGCTAAGCATTCAGAGAGACCCAACTATGTGCCGCATTTTCTAACGGGACGGAAGTGATGATGTATTATACCTATTTGTTCTAATCTGGGTGTTAAGACAATTGCAATGAAATCAACCTTCGTCAGCACAAAGCTTCTGGAGTAGGTTGTGAAAATCATCAAACTCTGAACGCCTCTGAATTTTTTTGGTGGATACAGACACAGTTCCCGAAAACGATGTTCTCTTACTCTCAACTTCATCTGCTGTAATCCAAAGAGACATTTGAAGAGGCCGCGTCAAACGCGTTTCAAGCGTCGGACTCAAAAAACGCACCAAATACACACGTGTTCCTACTAGAGGTGTCAGAAATGTTTTTGACACCCAAATTGCATTCGGTGTGAACGCAGCGTTGTGAGAAGATTGTCTGGTTCTAACTCTAGTCACAATACAGAAACTTCACATCTCTACTGGTATCTGCTGATTCTGGTGATGATTTGTGATAATTCTTCTTGACTTTACTGCTGCATTTAAAAAGGTAGACAATTATGTTATTTTCAATGTTGGAGACCTCAGTTTGCATTATTCTTTGTCGTACTTATCCAACAGAAGCTTCTGTCAAGTTTGGACAGTCAAGTTTGTCAAGTTTGGCTTTTGTCCTGTGTTGGTTTTCATTAATATGGGGTATCTCAAGGCTCCATATTAGGTCATATTTCATTTTATTTTGATGTCTTTGCCCCCTCTGGAAGCATTTTCTGTGTTTCATACCATTTCTATGCAGATGACATTCAGGTTTACCTTTCACTAAAATCCAGCGGATCCCGATCTGTGTCTAGAATATGTAAATCCTTGAAGGAAGTGAGAGCATAGATGGAACTGAACACTCTTGATCTTACTGCTAAAAAAGACAGCAGCCTTTTTGTCTCTTAGGCACAGCAGTGTGGTTGAACCACTGCATTCTTCTTTTGGCTTGGTGTCTGTTAGGAAACTTGTGGTGACATTGGTCTCTGATCAGTGCAACACTCCAGCCTTTTATCATCCAAAGCTTATAAGTAAAGTTAAGGATTATCTTTCTTATAAAACCCTTAAGTGGGCCTGCAATGTTCCTTTTATTGTGGGATTGGCTTGCCTTTTGTTCGTCTTTTGAAGCAGCTAATGAGGAAAAGACGACATTAACTCTTCATCACTATTAAGTATTTTCTTCACTGGCTGCCTGTTGTTTTTTTAATGGTTTTTAAGATTTCGTTTTTAGTCTTTAAATGTCTAAATTGTTGGATACATTTTAATCATAATGAGCTTTTATAACTACACATTCTGAATCAATCTTTCAGATCTATAGATCCCAAACTCTTAGTTTTAGTCGCCTCATGACCAGTGAAGCCTTTCCTGTCCATCTTTCTTCAACAATCTGTCATCATCTTTGATTTCATGTAGATCTATAAATTATTTTTAAAACTAATGTTTTTAAACAGGCGTATAGTTCCAGAGAGTTTGGTCATGAGTCCCCCCTTCGTTTTTCTGACTTCATTGCATATTCTGTTACCTTGTATTTTACTTGTTGATTGTATGGTTATTACTATTCTTCACTTTTTTCTTTACAGCTTTGATGTATCTGTACAGAAGTTTGGTTTTATAAAGCGCTTTTTAAATGAACGGTGATATCAAAGATCGCTTCGCATGGAGCGTTGAACATATCGACCAAGTCTTGTCAGCTTGTGTCTCAAAGTTGATCACAAAAAAACCTTATAACTAACATTTCTGGACATTTTATTGTGAGTTGGTGTGCAGGCGTTGAACCAAAACAATCCATGTGGTGGATGCACGGACATACACATTTAGGATGGCTGTAACACCTCTATGCTTCAACCTACAATCATCAATGAACGCTAATAATCACGGAAATCCTCCAATATATGCCTACTATTAATAATAATAATAATAATATATAACTGTAGTAGAAATTATTGGCATGTAAAAATAATGGTATAATTACCTTTGTAAGTAACAGGTGCTCAAGGCTAATTTGACAACGAATAGATAAAAAAAGCAACTTTTCACCTTTTGTTCTTAAAATAATATTAAAAACCATGCATTCTTTTCCTTCTGCAAACTACATGCTGCAGTGGTCAGATTTGTACTTGAATAGAAAAACACTTGCGTTGTTTGTTTAAATAAAAACCCAGTAAAACCTACTGACGGTTGTAGCTTTAATATGACAAAGTGCTTCACTGCTAACAGTCTCTCTTGTGGTTCACCAATCTCCTTGACACGAGTCGCTTCTGACCCTCTGTCCCAAGGCAATTACAAACACATTAACTGCTTCAGTGCTCACTGAAATATATATAAAAAAATTCCTAAACATGTCCTTTTATGGTATAGTCGATCATTTAGATGCTGTAATTTTTGCATAAAAACAGATGCCTGGCTGTGTTAATTTAGTTTTTTCCCCTCCCCTTGCTGCAGCTGTGATCACTTATTTTTCAAGAGGAAATTAAAGACAAGCTCAGTTGTCCTATCTCTGATGTCTGCACTAAAACTTTAATTACAGATTTACTTATCCGCGTTTTTTAGTCCAATCTAAATCATAGATAGGAAAGTAACTGGTGCTACTACGAGTTATAAATGTTGAGCTCTTTTTAAAACATCTGCTAATCTAACTCTTGTGATAACATGCGAATCTCCCTCTGATGCACAGGTACGTCCACGCCTTGTATTTGGGGGTGCAGAGCCGGTGGCACGGAGACCCTGAGCGCCGTCACTACTACTGGCGCATGATGTTTGAGAGCACAGATATTAGCATGCTGCGTCTGCTGGAGTCCTTCCTGAAGAGCGCCCCTCAGCTCGTCCTCCAGCTCAGCATCATGATTCACACCAGTCAGGTGCTGCCTCTTCAGGGTGAGTGACTTTAAAATTACCTATCACCACAGAGACCACAGAGATTCTGTGCCTCACACAGTGAACATGGTGTGCATGAGTGGTCACTCGAGCTGTCCTCAATGAGAAACCACGCTGAGGCGTAGACATTTACAGTGTCTTGTTGAAGTGCTTGGCCTTTTTTAAGATCACAACTACAGACTTCAGTGCATTTTCTGTGCTTAATAGTGCAGTTAATCTGTGAAGAGGGACTTTTGCTTCTGCGTTTTGTGTGCAATGCTAAGTGTTTTTTTAAAGAATATGTGCTGCAGGGTTCCCACTTTTTTCTTGAAATTGTTTTCCAGGACTTTTCCTGGACATTTTCAGGACTTTTTCAGCTGCTACGTTCCACTCACAAGCTTTGGAGAAGTGTTATTTTCTACAACTGTACCTTATATTTTGTATATTTAACCAGATTGCTTCAATGTTTACTCCACTCCCTCTTTCACACTTGTATTTTCTCCACAAAATATTTTTCTATGTTTAATAAATTACCAACTCAATTTTCCTTTAGGTCATCTGGTTACTCTTGAACAGAAAGTCGCTTGGCGCTTCTTTGGAGAAAATAAATCCTTACCTGAAAAATCGGTAAATCTAGCAACAAAGTCAAATGGAAACACTGGGCAGCAGAACTGATCTAAGGGAATATGTAACTCTATTGGTTTGTTGCATCACGTGGGGCGCTGTGCCAGCTAGAAGCAGAGATGAAGCAATAAAGCGCTACAGCTCAATGTTGCCCATTAAAGGCAGCTGAAAACAAGCTTTTCTAGGACAGAAAAGTTGGTAAATCTTTTTCCAGGTTTTCCAGAACGCGTGGGAACTCTCTCCTGGCAAAAAGAGGATGTTTGATGGCATCTTCTAGGTTATGTCGTATTTTTCGTGTAAGCCAAAGAGTTTTGGCCTGAACTGACCTCCTCTCTCTTCATCTTCATTCCTCTGTAGCCATTTCAGCTTCGGCCTCGCTGCTGTCCCTCGCCTGGATGATATCGTCCTACCAGAAAGTCCTCAGAGACTCCAGAGATGACAAACTTCCCATGACCTACAAAGCTGTGACGGTCCAGATCCTGTGGCACCTTTTCACCATCGGTGCTCGAGCGCTGGCCTTCGCCCTCTTCGCCTCCGTGTTCCAGCTGTACTTCGGCATCTTCATCGTGGCCCACTGGTGCATCATGACCTTCTGGATAATCCAAGGCGAGACGGACTTCTGCATGTCCAAGTGGGAGGAGATCGTCTACAACATGATGGTGGGCGTGGTGTACATTTTCTGCTGGTTCAGCGTCAGGGAGGGGCGCACCCGCTGCAGGCTGCTCATCTACAGCCTGACGGTGTTGGTTGAAAACATGGCGCTCACCGCCGCCTGGTACGTGTACCGTGGCTCGGCCGAGCGCCACAGCGGCCCGGACTTTTACGCGGTCAGCATGGTGTGCGTCGTGGCCAGCAGCTACGCCTTCGGAACCTTCTTCATGTTCGTGTACTACTGCCTGCTGCACCCTGATGGCTCCATGTCGGGGTGGGGGTACATAGAAGAGAAAGAGGTGCTCGACGAAGTGCTGGCCTCCCCAACCTCTAGCCTCCCCCCTGATGTAGTTAGCAGCCCTCCCAGGACCCTGCAGAGAACTAAAGGCTTGGACAGGGACCCTGGGCTGGACGGAGACGTGTTTAAGGTGCGCCCTCCGAGAGGAACCAAGCACCCAGTGCCTCATCTAAAACCCAGGACAGAGGGGCCCGTCATCAGGATAGACCTCCCAAGAAAGAAATACCCGGCATGGGACGCTCATTACATCGACCGACGGCTGCGTAAGACCATCCTGGTGCTGGAAAGCGCGGCCCCTGCGACACCGCGGATCCAGTACCGCTGCCTGAGCACCGCCAAAGAAGTGATGGAGTACGAGACCACTGTGTGATGTTTCCAGAGTTGCTGCGTTTCAGCTCGACATCCTGCCTTAAGGAGGAGGAGGACTGCGGTCCATTCACCGTCTTGTTTCAGCAACACGATCTCTGGTTCCTCCACCGTGTCAACGGCGCTCACAAACAGGCGACGTTCGGAATGACGTGTGGTTATGCTCTGCTAAAGAAAAAAATATAGAAAAAAGGAAAAGGGTTAAAAATAATAATGCAACATTGTGTACAGGAGGCTCATACTTTGGTTTCCGTATCAGTTCTCAGGTCATGCTGTGGCACAATAGGTGAGAAAAGCACAGGCAGGTGGGGAAGTTGCTCCTCTGCAAGGGAGCGTCGACGCGTCCTCTGCAGGGGGTCGAGACGAGCCTTCAGCAGGCAGGAAATGTTTATGGCAGCTAGAACACCGCTGAGCGACGTAATGAGGCTGATCAAGATGTTAAGCCTGCCAACAACCCACAAGAACAACAGCACAGGAAGTTTTCTTGTCTTTTTTGTCATTTTCAGTAGCTTAGAGTCGATGAAGGTTGTAAAAGCAACATTTGGCCTGAACGTATAAACTGTGTGAATATTTATAACAAGGCTCTTTAAGCATTTCTATGCTGTTTGTGGAATTTTTAACATTCTTTTGTTTTTTTAATTTATTTAAATGGAGATAAAATGAAAAATGGCAGTCTGTTATTTTTTTATTTTCTATTTTAAGAATGCACTGAAAATCATCTCTTTAGTGATTTGTATTCCTTGTTTACAGGATGTAAATGTGATGGGTTTTACATGTCCATACTGAAGCCCATCATAAAACAGCAAGCTGGATTTCAATTCACATGTAAATTGTTGTATAATGAGGAGGAGGTTTTAGGGACAGAGTGTTTGTCATTGTACTGTAATGATGATACTTTCTTTAGGTAAAAGATATAGGAAAAAAAACAACAAGCTGGTTCCCAGTTCTGAAACCCAAACATTCAAGCTATGGTTGTAGTGGTGGAACAAACATGAGATTTATTTGTGGTTATTCTATGATTTGCAGCAGGTTTGCTGACATTTTGTTACATTAAAGGTCGAACTTTCAGAGTTCAAAGTTGTTTTAAAACCATCTAAAATTGAGAATGCAAAATTAAAAATATGTTACATGCAACAACAAGAAGAGATGAATGGATGGACGGATGCATGGATGGAGGGATGGATGCATGGATGGATGGATGGATGGATGGATGGATGGATAGTGGATGGACGGACGGACGGACGGATGGATGGATGGATGCATGGATGGATGCATGGATGAACAGATGGATGGACATCTAGATAAATGATGAATGGATGGATAGAAGGATTAACTAATGGATTTTGGTTGGATGAATGACTGGATGGATGGATTGATGGCTGAATAAAGAGATGGATAAGTGGATAGATGGATGGATGGGTGGATGGATGGATGGTTTGTTGGATGGATGGATGGATTGATTAACAAATGGATGTTGGTTGGATGGATTGATGACTGAATAAAGAGATGGATAAGTGGATAGATGGATGGATGGTTTGTTGGATGGATAGAATGATAGTTTGTTGGATGGATGGTTTGTTGGATGGATGGATGGATGGATGGATGGATGGTTTGTTGGATGGATGGAATGATAGTTTGTTGGCTGGACGGATGGATGGATGGATGGACGGATCGTTGCTTCTTTATATCTCCTGATGTTCCTGGTGCGACTCAGGTCCGATGAAAGTCTGTTTGTGTTTTAGTTTCTTCCATTTCCTCTGACTGACTTTTGAACCGCCGATTGACTTCAAACTGAAGCTGATCTTTTCCAGATTTTTATTTTTATTTCCACAATTTGGGCCAGAATTATTGACAAACCTTTCTGACCCGAAATCCCACCAGGGTTGTTTTTCTATAGTGTATACAGAAGCCTGATTAGTCTGGATCGTGTGTTTCTGTCCGTCTGTGAGCTCACAGACCTCCAGGGATGAAAATGGCGGCACTGGTGCAGCAGGAATGGGGAGGACGAGTTCATCTGTCACTGCTAAAATCCCAGTTTATCTCCCAAATGACTCTTTCTTTCTTTCTTTCTTTCTTTCTTTCTTTCTTTCTTTGCATTCTCTGCTCCAGTTTCCCAGAGCCCCTCAGGCTTTGGTGGCAGTGCTGACAATTTGGGTTATCATGTGAGAACCACAGGGCCACCATAAAAGCAGCTTGTTGTGGCAGAAGCTGGGCGACGCTGAACCTTAGAGACAAAGGTGGAATCAAAAAGCCTTAAACTGGTCGTGCCAGACTGTTGCTGTTCTGATTAAAAAAAACAAAAAAACAAAATAAAGATAAAAATTGATTAACAGGAAGCTGATGACAATTTCATTGTGATACTGTTGCTGAAATAAAGAGCAATGTGTTTACCTGAGATTTGCTGTTCGTGGCTGATTGAAAACGTGTTATATCCAAACTAAATATTTATTAGTGCCTCCTTTTGATTGATTTACTTCTGATTTAGTTTTTCAAAAACAAATACCTGCATAAGTGCTACAATGCTAACAACTCTGGGGTTTGTAGTGGTTTTTCATGCATTGAGTTTTTACAGCTGGCTTATGAGAGAAAATTCTAGTTTAAAACTATAAAACTTAATCAGTGATATAAATGTGTGGTGACAAAAAACATTTCTTCTATTTTGGCTGGGTGAATAATTTGCATCAAAATGGGTAAAACTGAAAACATTTGGGTGAAAACAAACATTAAAGCATGTAAAAATCACTACAAAAAAGGTTAAAGATGAAGGAATAAAAACCATGCCGTGCAAAAGTTTTTGTACATTTTAAAATATATTTGTTTGTATTTTGTGACATTGCGTCCAGAAACTTTAAAATTGTTTTCTGTTTTTTTTTTGGTCAGACTGAATCTGAAAAGTGGGGCAGGCATTTGTATTCAACCCTAAACCCTCCGCCAGGTGCAGCCAGTTAACTGAAAGTAAAGAAACATCTCATTAGAATATCATGAACATTTTTACCTTGAATTGCTTCTTTCAGCAAGTGAAATTAACAACTTATATAGATTTATTACATATTAATAAAGCCTTTATTTATTTGAATTATAGTGATCCAAAGTTGAGTGGAAGGAAAAAGTGTGGACAAGGAGTCGATCGAGGCTGGAGTCAATCAAGAGTCTCTATGCCCAGAAGTAGCTAGCTATCTCAAGCACTCTCCGGACGCAAGACTGCATCTCACCTGGGCAGACGAGAAAAGTTAATTGGTCCAAAGTTCTCGTTAGGACGAAGGCAAAGTTTGTATTTTTGCATTTAGTCCACAGAGATCTAGCAGGACGTTTTAGAGTACCCTCTGCTGAGGTGCAAAAGGGAAGATGAAAGACACATAATCAAACAAGAAAGAACAAGAGTTGAGTGCATAGAAAGGATCTGAAGCCTGCCATTTGTATTCAAAAGTATAATTTTGCTATTGATCTTTTGTGATATTCTAATCTTCTGACACCCTGATTTTTGGGTTTTCATTAACTACAAGCCAGTGTGAGGAACTAAATAAAAATGAACTCTTTTATAATATTTGAATATTTTGAAGACTCAATATTTATTCCAGACAAAAATAAATGTCAACAGTTAAATGAAATGAAACGGATAAAAACCATAATTTATCTATCATATCAGTCGTCAATAAAGAAATGCAGCTGCATGTCAGCTAGAGGAGCCCGACTGACGTCCACCAGCAGCTTGTTTTTCAGCAAATTCAGATCCACTACCTAATATAAAGGCCAAAAAGTCTGCAACCGAGTCAAACTAATGAAACTGTAAAAAATGTTTATCTGCTGCTCCAAAATGTTGAAGCCAGTTTCTTTTTAAGAAATGTTAAATATAAACAAGAGTGGACAAAAGTATGCGATTAATTAACAACATTTTTATGTCGTGTGTTTTATGACGCCAGAATGTAAAACAGTTTTGAATCTGTGACTTTTTTGTGAACTCTTAAAGGGCCAGTGTCCAGTATATTTATGTATTTTGAAGGGTTTCTCTGCCTCAACAGCTCATTTAAACGACTGGATCTTTAGCGAGCTCCCGCAGAGTGTGGCGACACGCAGACCTGCAACGAGGCAAAACAACTGAACACACAACATAACTTATCACACTTTCTGGCATGTTGTCAAAATGACACAGAACTCACTTTCTGTTCACTGATGTTTCATTGCTACAAGTCACCAGCTGGGACTCTTGAAAGAAAAATCAAGTTGAAGTGCAACCAACTCATGCACAGGTTCAGGTGCTGGTTTTATTTAAAGAGTTGATGTGAAATCATGTTTGAACATGACGGAATGTGCTTCACCTCTTTAAAGATGTAACCAAACGATTCAAAGCACAAACTACTGATGTAAAAAACAACAATCATTAACTTAGTGCAAGACAGACAAGAGCTTAAAAAGTAACAGCTGCTATGACATGGGTCTGCTGCCTTTATAATCCTAGGAGCCATTTTAGCTCCCAGTCCAGCTAAATAAAACTTGATTTTAGCCTCAAATGTTACATGGCTTTTCTAAAAAAACAAATAGACAAAAAAAATAAACCTATTTAAATATTACCTACTATATACTGTAGGGAATATGCAGCCATTTTGTTAAAGAGCTTCTGTTATTTTTGTTTCAGGATAAAAATAAGGACAAACATCAGTTGCCACAAAGTCGATGAATATATTTTATTTTGTGGGATTTTGGAATATATGGAAGATTGAATAACACATTTTTAATGTCAATCTATGAATTAAATAAAAATATATATACTTAAACCAGCCTGTGTTTGAATATCTAGATTTTAAGCATCTGTCAGAGTAATTAGGAGCCACTGAAGGTCCAAAGACCCACTTGTTGCTCTGGAGATGCAGGCGGCAGACAATTTGCTCAGCAGTTCCTAGCTGTTTGTGATAAAAGACTACCAGGAAAAGCTTATCAGCTGTGTGGGGTTATCTTATGGTTTGCACATTTTTTGTTTACTCTAAGATGGCGTAGCTACTCAGCTGCTTATAAAATTACTTGAGAGCGAAAAAAATAAAAGACTTTGAGAATTTTGAAATGTTTCATTTATTTTAATTTGTTAATGAGCGTTGGTGCCTTGTTGTGTTTTTAAATCAATCTTAAAAAGAAGCAAGAATTTAAAACAAAGAGGTTCAGGAACTATACATACCAACTGGCTATTATATTAAGAAAATATTTGGTCTTTGTAAACTTATTGTCACCTTCAGTTCGATACGGGTTTAGAAGAACGATAGGTTTTTAACATAAATGGTTGTAAATTTTCAACAGCAATGCTCAAGCAGGCTGTTGAATTTAAACGTTGCAGAACGGCTACAAATGTGCCCAGACTGTGCCAAGAAAAACTCTCCTTCTCCTGCATACTTCCACCACCGCAACCAGTCTGAACTGTTGGTTAGAATGCTGCATGAATCCGTGGTATTCCTGGCCGAGGAGCAGAATACTCCTGGATGAACAGAAAGCAGGCCTAAGAAAAACACACCAGGTGCAGCTGGAGGTGGCGGAACCAAAGGGACAACTCAGGCAGAACAACCTGTAAACAATGTTAGATAAAATTATTATGAGACAAACAGAGACTGGAATGTAGATGTTTTAAATAAAGGTTGTTAAAAATTGAGATGTTAGGACAAATAAATAAATGACCAGAGAAAGTTACTGTATGTAGTAAAAGATGAAAATTTAATGATCTATAGTTGTTATGGAGATTGTAACTCTTATTGTGTGTTTTGGTGTAAGTTTATTCTCATGATTTGTGCGTTGGAATTTGTGGGGTCTCAGATCAGATCATATCAGCCTGCATCTAAAATCTCACAAATAAGTTCCCCAAATCAAGCAGTCTGTTCCAGCATTTCATTCACGCCACCCTTTTCTAATTAGCAGCTTGAATCCAGTCTGCAGAGCTGTGTTCACTACAGCAACATTTGATAACAAGTAGCAATAAGCAGGAGCGATGTCGGTTGTTGTAAACTATTGTTCTCTATTCTCTATCACATAATCAAGCCCTTTCTAAAAATTTAACAATAGTAATATAAATGATGTACAATTAATGTTGATATCGTATCAAGTCAATATCAGTATTGGACAATACTGAACACAGCAGTATCGGTGTAGTATCAGAATTTAAAAGGTTATATTGAGACACCCACTGTTGGGAATGTTTCCTTAAATGTATATTTCTTTCTGTTTTTTGTGTAAGTTAGTTTCAGGTATTTTATCTTAAGTCTCCATGCTTCGTTTATCTTTTCCCTGAACCTGTCAGTATGATTCCCATTCCAGCAGATTGTCATCTTTGCCTTCTTAATTCCCTAGAGGCCTCAGCTTTTCCCTCTTCATCACCGTATTTAGGCCTGGCCCGTCATTTACCACTGGTTTCTCTGTTTGTTTTCCAGTCCTATCTCCATGTTCATGTCCTTACATCAGAAGTCTTGTTTCTATATTCTTAGTAAGGACTTTGGTGCTCCCTGCAAATGCACTCTGCACTTGAATCACACCTTAAACCAAACATGACGGCAGATGGTTGATGTAGATACGGATGCAGAAAATAGGGTGTGATGGTACAAAAATATATTAAAAAACAATATTGCATAATTATAGCCTTCCTATCTCATCATTATGAGATACACATGACTTGGAAATAGAGTTGCAGGTCAAAAAAATTTAACCTGAAAGAGAAGCAAGAAGATTACAAATAAAATGTCACTTGGTATG
>JAVLVB010000779.1:7394592-7479969 GCA_032876305.1 Orestias chungarensis | reverse complement strand
TATATATATATATATATATATATATATATATATATATATATATATATATATATATATATATATATATATATATATATATATATATATATATATATATATATATATATATATATATATATATATATGTATATATATATATATATTATAAATGATTAAAACCAGGAAGTGGCCTAAAAACGTAACGTCACAGTATTATTGCCTTGAGTTTCCATCGTTACAGGACTCCGCCCTTTAAATTTATCCAATCAACAACGGGCACCGAGGACATTTCCTTAACTGTCCAATCAGATACGTTTATCACCAATGTTCAGTTTAAACTGCATAATTAGCCTAACAGCCAATCACGTTGTGATGGGCGTGGCTAAAGCTCACTTACCGGTACTAGCTGCCTTTGTGTTCACCAGCTGTCTTCAGTGTAGAATGGCGACCGCTCTGTGCGGTCTGCAGTCCAGCGCTACCAACGGCAAGCAGGCGAGAGCTCGTCGGGAACACCGGAGGAAGGTGAAGGACTCTCGCCGGAGACAGGCTGCTATTTTGTTCCTCAGCAATATTTCCCTCGATGGAAGACCTCAGTGTCAACCTACCGCTGAAGATGCGGAACAGAAACCCGTCGAAGAGACGGGCGGACTCAAGAACGGAGATGGTGGCGCGGCTGTTGGGCTCCCCCGGGCTGAGAGCGAAGGTCTGGTCTCCAAGGTGACGGACTTCCCAGCAGAACCCGGCAGCGGCTCGTCCTCCAGTTTTCCCGGTGTGCTCAGTCCTGTCCGGCCCGCTCTGGTAACGTCTCCGGGAGCGATCGCCGCCGGTTCCGTGGGACCCAACGAGGTGTTCCTGGAGAGCTCCGGCGCGTTGGACGCGCAGTTTCCGGGTACCCCGCTGCCTCCGGTCACGGCCGTACACCAGCCTTGCTCCCGGGCCAAATCAACGCCCGCCGTGCTCAGCCCGACCCCGGCCGGAAACTCACTGGATTCCCGGCAGAGGTGAGCATGCTGGCTGTCAGGGTGTTTCCACACCGTGGGCCTCGACACGGACCACTGTCTTCCGTGTTTAAGGGTGTTGGATCAGAGCAGCTCACTCCTGCTAGCGTGTTCACTATGATTCACCATCACACAAACGTTTGTGTTTAGTGGGATCATTCTGATACAAACTTCTTCTTTTTTTTACAGTGATCGGTAGCTTTAATAGTTTTGGTGTAATAAGTCATAAATGAGGATGGTTGTTTTTATCTTTATTTACCTTTAGCTGGGATCTAAACTTTTAATAATAACAGAAGTTCAAGTGCTGCTAAGAAAGAGGAACTGTATTTTATTGTCACAATGATAAATTAAGATAATTGATGTTGGAAAGCTCCAAAAACTATCAGAATTTTTATTTGTTTTATTATGTTTTTCCTTAAGATCTTTGCTAAATAAACAAAAATGTAGATGAATGCAGTTACTCTGTGCAGTTTAGTGATAGAAATTGCAGTTCTACATTTAACTGCTGTCCTAAAAAAGACTATTTTAAATTGGTATGTTTATCCAGAGCCATTTGTGTTATTTTTAACTAATATTATCTACCCCCACTGCTAATAATAGCTTTTATAGCTTTTATTGTAAATGACTGTAATAATCCATACAAAAAGAAAATGATGTGCAATTTTATACAAAAATCTCTTGCATTCTTGCTAAATATAAGTGTTATTTAAATGCTTCAAGTGCCTTCTCCTGTAAGACCCAAATAAACCTAATGAAGCCCAATAATATATGTAATTACAAATCAAAAAACTATTCTGAACATCAAATATTTAAAGACTGATCTAAAAATAAACAAAAATAGACATGAAACAAGTCATTATATATTTCAAGAGTTGGTCCAGCATAAGCCTGATACATTTAAATCAACGACTTCATGCAATCTGCTGGGTTTGCTTAGATGGGAAACATTTTAAACTGGTTTGTCGTGTATTTATGATTTGAATTAACACATTGCAGAGACGTGGGAATGCAGCCATAACATTTAAAAATAATACGAAATACCTATCTAAGGGTAGCTGCAGATTTCCAGTAGTAATTAAACTGAGGTACACCTTGGACAGGTAGCCCTTTATTGCTTGTTGTATATTTAACTTTAAGTGAACCACCTTACATATTCCTTTAGTAATAGGGAAAAATCAATAGAAGACCAAAACATCTTTTAAAATCACTGTTAGCATAAAGACTGTGAAGGAAATGAAGGGCTACCCTGTCTATCATGCTTTTTGTTTGCAAAGAAAACTCTGCCACTTTGAAGCAGCATCACGTGAGCGGTTAGTGTTTGCTTGTGAAATCATCCCTAAATGGTCTATTTCTTTTTTCTTTTCAGGCAGAGAAATATTTCTGGTTCTCCCGGACCCAAAGTGCCAAAGAAAGTCCACTTCATCAAGAGCATGAGGCAGTATGATACAAGAGGAAGCAGGTACATCTAGCAGAAGCCTTTAAAATCACGCTTTATTAACGGAACGCAGAGAAAAACAAAGCCGTCTAGTCGTGATGATCATAAAAGTGTTTTAGCGGCAGCAGCGTAGCGCTCCTGCGCAGAGTTGTCGTAAGCTGATTAATTCTGGTACAGAGGCTGCAGAGGAACAAGCGCAATACACACAGCTGCTGTTAGGGGATTGCCACTGCGAATTTAATCACCCTTGGAAGCTTAGCAAAAGCCAAAAGAGGTGCAGTGAGGAAATCTAACACCGTGTTGCGCCAGGGGTAAGGTTATCCTGAAGCAAGATGTAGCTTAGATGACATACTGTGTATCTTATTGAGCCCGTCGTCAACAGGAGCGCAGAAAAGTAGATGTTTGGATTTTACTGTGACGGGATGTTCTTGCTCTACAAACGTTTTTACTTCTGTTATTCATTTGTCTCACCATGTCCTTCATATCCATCTCCACATGCTTTCGTTTGTGTTTTTGCTGGTGAGTGCAAATTAAACGACGCAGCAATCCTGAACTGTCCCACAGGTTTGAATTTCTGTTTTTGTTTGTCCCGAGGAAGTGAACCAGTTTAGACTGTGAAAGTTAAGCTCACAAACTCTAGCGGATCCTGAAGCTCCGGGTTTTTGTTGTTGTTGTTGTTGTTTCTTAGAGCGGAGAAATGTCATTGTTGTGTAGTGAGGAGCTAAAACCCTGGTGTTCCTGTTTATATACTGTCATTTCACTTCACATAGAAGCTCCATAGAGACAGAGAGTCTCTGATTGGTTGTTTGTTTATGTTTTGTTTCAGCTGATTTACCTTTTAGTGTGTTTATGAAAACAAAGTATTCTTAGGGAGTTTATGTAAAATATAACTTAAAAAATCAGCTTCTGAAAACTACTTCTAATCAAGTTTAATTATTTATTTAATGGACTGCGGAAAAAAAACTGACGATGAATTTTGCAATTATTAACCAGAAATTTGTTGTAATTCTTCACTTTAATGTTTAGCTTTGCAATAAAAAAACAGCAGCTAAATGTTCAATGCAGTTTAAAAATACTTTATTTATCCCAAATGGAAATAAATGTTGTTTAAAACTCATATCTTTAGAGTGTCTTCAGAGACATAGAGTTATACGAAGGATATATGGTTGCAGTCAGTCTTGCAACACCTCTTAACAGTTCTTGGCAAGCACTGCTAGTCCACCTCATTTGCTTTCGCCACTCGTGGTTAAATCCTTGTTTTGTCACATGGTTGAGCGTAGAGATGCTGAAGTTGGGGATATGATTCTTGCCCATTATGATTTGAACTTCCTCCAGTGTTACCGAATAAAATCAACTAGATGGATTTTAGTCCAAGCATTCGGTGTAACAAAAAGATACAAACGATGCAAATCGGAGCTAAATATAATAATCCATCTTGTGGATTATTATACTCTTCCAAAGTACACAAAAATCATAATACTGTAATTAGCTTGGTTTCAAATCCACCGTTATGACAGTTTTTTTGCAGATACAGTAATGTTAAAGACCAAAATGTCCTTTTTTTTAAATTCACGCCTCCAAACAAACAATAACCTTTTTATGCACAAAATTAGAAAATAAATGTTCCTGCCCGATTACAAGCTTTAAATTAATTTGGCAAAAATGATTTCAAAATGTGGAGGACTGATTTTGTGAAGCAGAATAACATTAGCGACAAGTCTAGAGTCGGGCCTTTGGTTGTGCTTGGTCTGCTCCGCCATTACAGGGCCGCTGTTTTTCTAGTTAAATTACACTTTTTGCATTAGAGAAGGTAATTTGATCTTTGCGTGGAGCTCATAATGTTTGTTTATGTAAATGATAAAAAGACAGTGGCAACACCAATAAACATTGCTGTACAAATACCAGCTTAACAAAATGGGCTACCTTTTCTGCCATGACAAGCACAATAATGACATTTTTATGACCCTTTTTATAACCCTTAAAATAAATAAAAAACCCTGTAATGACAAACTAACATTGCAAAAAATTTACTGGCTGTTGTTTTGCATTAAAATGTTACCATCAGTTGTTAACTGAGAGTTTGTACTGAGCCTTAATTAGTTGATATTTCTTAATGTGACCAGAAAATATTTAATTTTACATAAATAATAGTATGTAGATGCTTCCCCTCAGTAAGTCTTCTACAAATGGATGCAATATATAATTGATCAATTTATTAATAACATGCATATGTTTAGAAAAATGAATAAAGCAGCATTTTAAGAGGGCAGCTTCTCTTAAGTTGACCTGTTAAAGGCTTCCAGAAATGTTAAAACACTGCAGGAGTTTTTAAATTGATATGAGCCAGTCGAGATCTCATTACCGCCTCTGTGAGTTGACTGTGATGGTAAAACGTAGCTTCATTAACTGAGTCGTGTTGCTTTCAGTGTCATTTTTTATTTTATTTGTATTGTTGTGTAGCTTCAGTAGTGGATGTCTTGGATGTGGCTCTGTGACGGATGTCTGTGGCACGTTTGGGCAAAATCGACAAACAGTGACCCAAAAAAAATCACAATTTTTTTGGTATTTATTGCAATAATGACACTAGTTTAGATAAACACCGATTAAAAATCCCCCCATGTTGTTAGATTGCATGGTCATGACTGCATGCCAGAGCCCCCTGAATGTTGCATGGGCTTTAATGTGGATATTTGTTGCCGCTCTAATGGAGCCAACATGCGGGTGGGGGGTGGTTGTAATATTCACTTTCATGTTTAGCGTTTAGGTACATCAAAATTCTCATGACTTTTAAAAATAATTGCCCAACCCCAGCAAAGCTGTCACTGTTATGTGTAGCTTAGCCTAGCATTGCCTGCTGTCTGACACTCCATCCTTTTTGTCTGCCTGTTCATGCTGTGTCCTGCAGGATCATGCTGATTTGTGCCAAGCGGTCGCTTTTTGCTGCTTTCTCAGTGCTGCCCTATGGAGAGGGTGCTCACCTCAGGTACTAAGAACGCAGCAACCTTCTTGCCTCCAAGCAGGGAGCACCTGCCCTCTCATTTTTACGTTTTCATCATCCACCCGTGTGATCCATGTCATCCTCAGACGAGAGCCGTGTTCGCTATGGAAATCACATAAAAGTGTATTTCTGTTTTGTAAACAGTGATCCAAAGTTGGACCCCCAGAGGCAAAGGTTGTCCTCTGTGGTTGCTGCTGATCTTCTGCCTTCACTTGAAGGCGTGGAGCTGGGCGCCATCGGAAAGGTAAATGCTTGCCCTAGATCACCTTTATGAAACTGTTTACACTGGACTGGTTTTGGGTCTTTTAAATGGGTTAATTTAACAGTTTTTCCATGGTAAAGTGAAAGATTATAAAGGTGCATTTAAATAGTATAGAGCCCATCTGGGAACATGGGAGAAAAAAATTATTTGTGGGAATGACGTAATGAAAAAACATTTTGTGGGAGACTGTGAACCAGAAAAGTAGTTCTTGTGTGTAAAGATGCTGTAAATACTGGTGCAAAAATGGTCAGACAGTTAAAAAAACATCTGGAATAGATAGCCAAAAGGGCGATTCCACTCAATTTTCCACCACCCTGAGATTTAAACGGCTGTAGTTCTAAATAGGGGTCAGAGGCTCCAAACCTGGACTGTTGTGACCAAACAGAACAAAACTTAAAGCCGAGTTTTTGAGTTGTGACTATCGCTGAAAAGGTTTAAATGATCTGCTATTGATGGACTGCAATCTAGACAATATCCTTGGGTCCTGTATTTATTTATTTTTTACCTGTAGCAGATTGAAGGTTCTTAGAGTCGCAGTAAATTGGGTGTAATTGCTCTTTAGTTGTTTCTGGGTTGAGAAGCTGCAATAGGAAGCCACCTTCAGTGGTAGGTGCTTGTAGCTCATCAACAGTTTTTGCACTTAGTCTGCTGTATATTTTCTTTATTTTTTTCTTTAACACTCAGACGGTCTCTCAAAAAAGCTTTATTATTACGCCATTGCCAAGCGTACATAAGCCGCTGCCCTGTCACCACATGGGCTCTGTGGATAAGAAAGCCACAACTTTCTGATTACATTCCAAAGGTAAATGTTTTAGTACCTAATAACTTTGAATAAAATGCACATACACAAAATGTATTCATACACCTCACATGATGACAATATATTATTTTGTTCCATAATTGGAGAAAACAAGTGTTTTTCAAATATTCAAAATTTCAAATATTGTGTTGTTAACAAAATAAGAGAAAGGGAGTATTGTGTTTACGCAAACGGGTGAGGAAACCATCGTAAGATTTAGATTCAGTTTTTAAAAGTATGGAAAATGAAGTATATTTTTTAATCCATGTTAGTCTGTATTAGATGGGAAGCTACCAACCAGCCGCACCCTGGTGACTTTTTTAAATAACTCACCGATGATATTTGACAATGTTAGACCTAATAATCTTTTTACGTCCAAAAGTAGGCGGAGTCAACATTTCAGTACATTTAGGTTAAGATGAAACCCACATATCTGTTCAAAAACCAGTTCAAATGTTTGTTTTATGATCGCTGACCCGCTGAAACGTTCAGTCGGGCTTTCAATCACCCAACTGTTGAGTTAAGGTAAATGTGAAGACAGCCCTCCATTATAAGACCTACCATGACTACAAACACATTTTGCTTAACATTTGGTCTGAGCTTGAATGTGTTTATTTTTATTCTTCACTGGTGTTCCAGCATCTTCTAGTTTGCGGTTGACCTTGGTGGTTCCTGGGTTTGTCCTAAACAGTAAGGCTGAGGGTAACAGTGCAGATCAAATAACTCAAGTTTGGATGCATGCGGGTTTTAAAACTAGACAATTGTTCCAAATACAAATCAAAAAATTCGTTTTTAAATGGATAAATTAGGCAAACCTTAGCCTATATAGTGGCTAATTTAGCAAGAGCGATTAAATATCCAATCAAAATTATGCTGGAAGTTTAGAAAGTGTGTGATTTCTTTGCAAGGAGGGACGTTTATGTTAGTTGGGATGTAGGCGTTTGAAACAGACTTGGAAGTTTAAACGTGCATTTTGACGTAAATCTAGGACAAATGTAACATTTAGCACTTAATTCCTGTTTTTAAGAAATTTTTTAAAAGTCACAAATTGGTAGTAGTGTTCGTTGGCATGAAGAGCGCATTTGACGTTTTTGTCCAGAACTGTATGATTAGTCCAGTAACCGTTGATCTTGTCCCTGTTCATTAGACGGTCTCCTACGCTCAATTTCTGTACCCGACCAATGCCTTGGTGAGGCAGAAGAGCAGCAGCGTGCTGGAGAGCTGCGCGTCTCAGACCCCGCAGTGTCGGTTTCGTGCCAACGGGCAAAAAGGCTTCACACCCGCTCGCCCGAACAGCGGGACAACACAAGACCAAAGTACGACTCCAAGCACTCTCTCACACACACACACACACACACACACACACACACACACACACGAACATGCCTGGATTTTAATCTGTAATCTGTGTGTCGCAGATATAGAGGAGATGGGAGAATATGACCCGAATCTGCTCAGCGACCCTCGCTGGCCCTGCGGGAGACATAAGAGGGTTCTTATATTTGCATCTTATGTGGTGAGAAGAATTGCAAGTTTTTTTTAAATTCCTGATTATCCCTATTAAAGTGAAACAACAACAGAAAAACTAAATGAAAGCTGTCACAATGAATTTATTTTCCTGTTACAGGAAGATTATGTATGATTTAGGATCCAGTATTCAATAATACTAATTTATTACTTCCTCATTGTGTCACATGGCGGCAACTTTTAGTGGGTCTGTGTTTAAATTCAAACAAACTTAAGAGGAGACATTCAAATTAGGTTGGAGTCAAAATAAAAAGTAATTCTTTCTGCAGTCTGAACAAAATGTGCTAAAAATCCTCCAAATAGGCTGCAAAGATATACATTTGATATAAACAGTGTTAATCTATGGGGGGAATGCATTTTTTTGTTTTCAAAATAAAGCTAAGAAATGCAATATGAAAAAAAATACAAACAAGATTTCACCGTTTAGCTGCAATCAGGACACGGTTTTACTCAAGTTGTGAATCTTTCTCTGTTCTCAGAGTATTTAAATACTCCAGTCATGTTGGAGAGAGAGAATAAGTTTATTATGCTGTGTGTATGTGATGCTACATCCTCATTCTGTCACATGGCAGTAACCTTTGTCCCTTAGGGTGTATGTTTGTGTATGCCCTTTCTCAACTTGTAAGCCCCATATTTACAACAAATGGTACTGTAGGTTTTGGAGGACCCACTTCTCCTTATTAGGCTCAAATGCCAGACTCCATAAAGAGAAATGCTGTTTTTGGGTAGGCAGGTACTTGTGATGGTTTAGGGTAAACTCAGGGTGAGGCTACAGAAATGAATAGAAGTCAAAAGCTCGATGTGTACTGGTTTCCAGCTGCTGGTTTGTTTCCTGTATCTGCAGACGACCATTATTGAATACGTGAAACCCTCCGATCTGAAGAAGGACATGAACGAGACCTTCAAGGAGAAGTTTCCTCACATCAATCTGACGCTGAGCAAGATAAGAAGGTGCCTCCGCTGAGGGAGCCGCTCTTTCTCTGCACAAAACAACCGAGTAACTGTGACTTCTCTCCACCCAGCGTGAAGAGGGAGATGAGGGCCGTGAGCGAAGAGTGTGGGCTACAGCCGGTCACCGTAGCGATGGCTTTCGTTTACTTCGAGAAGCTGGTGCTGCAGGGTCACCTCAACAAGCAGAACAGGAAGCTGGTGGCGGCTGCGTGCGTGCTTCTTGCAGCAAAGATCAGCAGCGATCTACGGAAACCAGACGTCAAACAGCTCATTGATGTGAGTACAGTACAGCCGCTAACAGAGCCGCTAACAAAACCCTGATCTCTGTATTAAAGACAGCAGAGCCTTTTATTAACTCGAACAATCAGACTGGGAAGACCTTGAACGTTTAACCTCAGGGGTATTTACAAAACAGCCTCTCTGTGGCTCATTAGACACTAAAAATTAATTCGTAACATTATTATTTTAGTGTAGTATATTTATGCAAAATGTAAATGAAGAGCTGTCTGCTGGAGGCCGAAAATCCTGGAGCTGCATGTTTAAGCGTGCGTTTAAGAACCTGTTATCCAGTAATATGGTGAAACAAAGAATTAAAGTTTGTGTTTAATTATATAAATTATTCTTATTTATTTTCTTTTACTAGGTCTCATTGAGATTGTTCAGCTTTTTAGGTTTTCTAGGTACAGCTCCTGTCGTTATCCAGCGTTGTAAGGCTTTTTTTTTTAAGGTAGATCAACTGGAGATCTGCATACAAAACAATAAAAAATGGGAAGTCGGTCACTGTTCTGTTCATTTCAGGATTTATGTGTTTATTGGTTTGGCTGTTCCTTTAGTTTCCATGGTAACAAAAGATGGAAGCAGGCGCTGTATTTTTTTTTCAGTAAGCATGGAGACACAGTTGGGAAAAAAAAGACGTATTTTCTTTAGATCAAACCTCGGATAAAACGTGCATGTTAACATAACATACCAGGCTTCTTGATAAGTATGTGCGCCTCAATTAATTTGATTGCTAATTTTTGTAATGGAAGGAAAATTACAAACTTTTTGTAGCAAATTACATTTTAAGTGTAGCGTACATTTTTAGAGTTCTGTCTGCAAAAAAGGATTTCAAGACGTGCTTTATTTTAAGGCTGCATAGTAAAAAAGACTAAATAAATAAAATGTATATCAATAAATATCCCCACCACTCTGAACAAATGAAGAGTGTGGTTTAGCTTCAGTCCAAACTCCACTCAGGATCTAAATCTTGTATTTTTCTCGTTTTTTTCTTTTTTTGTTTTTCTTGTCCCGTTGGACGATCAGAAGCTGGAGGAGCGTTTCCGTATCAACAGGCGGGAGCTGATTCCTCTGGAGTTCTCCGTCCTGGTGGCTTTAGAGATGGGCCTGTACCTCCCAGAGAGCAAGGTCATGCCGCACTACCGCCGGCTGGTGCAGCAGGGTTGACCCGGGCGCCGTAAACCGATCCATCACCTCTACTATGCTGTTGTATTTGAAATGAATAAATCTGGTACAATTCATTTTCAATGTAAATGCAGGTGAGAGGGGCGGGGGTTAGTTTACATTCTCTGTCAAACACTGTAGTTTGTGAACGTCTTGAATGTCTTTTTGTACATACATTTTGCAACATTACTTGTGCTTTTACTTTTGTGTTTTTGTGATATATCTTTTTCAAAGCACCATGATGTTCTTAACTTGTATTAACAGGCTGTGATTTGTGGCTCTGTGCAATGTTTTTACTGCGTTGTATGTAACCGAAACACACAGTAGATTTTTGTAAGTGGTGACACTGTGAGACCGACACATTTTTATCTGTGAGAACAGAACCGTTTAGGCTGATACGTGGCCTTTTATTTTTTATTTAATCATCGTGTTTTTTTTGCGTCTCGAGGTGATACAGTCTGATCCATATATTTTTACTAAAGACAGGAGATTACTGACTCTTGAGGCAGCTCTGACTTTGGTGTTGGTTGTATTACCACTGTGGTGTCACATTCAAAGAAATAGTACATACAGTGTTTTATGTAATTATGCAGGGATTACTTTTTTTTCTCCTAGTCTTTAATTTCTCAGGAATGTAACTTTATTTAAGTAGCTCATAAAAATTCAACCCAAAGAAGTTGTTTCATTAGGAGTTGATGGAAAAAAAGCAGATTGTAGTTTTTGCTTCTGTGCACATAGATGGATTTTAATGTTGTACCCAGCAGCAGTATCTTGGATTTTTAGCGTGTGTGAAAATGGTGAAAAAGTGCCTAAAACCACAATTTCAGTGAAACTATTCAAACATGATGTTCTCAGATTTCCGAAATTTTCCTGCAGGATCTCTCAAACGTTGAGTCTCTTGAGATAATCAGGACCTAATTTACAATCACAGACTGATTTTAAAATGTTAAGTGTTAAAAAAAAATAAACCTTGAAATCTGTTGAAGACCTTTGTGTATGTTTAACTCTGTTTGCTCATTTCAAAGGGGCATTAAAGAAGTTTTTTTTTTTTTTTAAGACATCAAGACAGAGACATGATGGCTAAAGATGTCACGTTAAAAAACCTCTATTTATCCCAAAGGCAGGTTAAATGTAATTCATATGATAAACGTGAAGTTGAAGACTTTTTGTGGATGGTGACGCTGTGGCCGGCAAAACCCGGTAGCAGTCAGTGGTGCCACGTATCTAAACGACCCTCCGATTGAAGAAAGTTGCTTTATAATAAGTCTTGTGACCACTATGACACACTAACAGCTCAATATCTGTCCGACAGAGATGATATAGTCCACAGTAGCAAGTCCTGGTGGAAACCATCAGTTATTTGCAAGAACTGCTGATGAACCTCATTTGCAAATTTTACAAACAGTTCAAATGAGAAAAATTTGAAATCTACCCTATTTTAGCTTCCCTTCATTGGCTCCCAGTCAACTCCAGAGTAGATTTTAAGATTCTTCTTTTGACATATAAAGCCCTCACTAATCAAGCTCCATCGTATATCAGAGATCTGATTACTCCTTATGTCCCTAACAGAGCACTTCGTTCTCAGACTATAGGTTTACTGGTGGTTCCTAGAATCTGTAAATGCAGAATGGGAGGCAGATCTTTTAGTTATCAGGCTCCTCTACTATAGAACCAGCTTCAGTCCGTGAGACAGACACCGTGTCTAGTTTTAAATCTAGGCTTAAAACCTTCCTGTTTGGTAAAGTTTATAGTTAGGAAGAGGTAGAGAAGACAGCCTGATCGATCCAGTTGGGGGAGGAACTCCGTCTAGACAGACAGTTCTCCTTTGCTTTACCTTCATATCTCACTCTACAGGGTTATATTATACTAAGTTATTTCTATAGTTATGCTGCTATAGGCTTCGGCTAGTGGAGGACAATCTGACCAATTCTTACTTTCTTCTATTGTCCAATCTGCTTTAGCTGTAGTTATTTTAACTTTCTATTTTCCTCTCTCGTTTTCCATCTCATACTAACTTTTTACTTTAGGTAAACAGAGAAACTACATCTGCATCAGTTCCTCAACTTCTTCAGTCAGCGGGGCAGACCGCCGCTCGTACTGAGCCAGGTTCTGTTTGTGCTGGAGGTTATTTTAGCTGTTAAAAGAGTTTTTCCTCTCGACTGTTACTACGTGCATGCTCGGTATGAGGGAATGCTGTAAAAACAAACAAGCACCTTCTACTGTATCAGCGTCCAGGAGGAGTTAATGCTGCAGGTCAACGGATCAACTTGAATGTAAAAAAATGGACAAAAACCAAACTACCACTGCCTTTGTGCAAAGAGGACCAGGAGGAGCACTACCAGAGCCCTGCAAAATGACCTCCAGCAGGCCACAAATGTGTATCCGCCTGCACAAACAGTTAGTAACCGACTCCATGAGGATGGTATGAGGGCCCGATGTTCACAAATGGGGGCTGTGCTCACAGCCCACAACCACCCAGGACGCTTGGCATTTGCCAGAGAACACCAGGATTGACAAAGTCGCCACTGGCGCCCTGTGCTCTTCACAGAAGAAAACAGGTTCACACTGAGCACGTGTGACAAAGTCTGGAGAGCGATCTGCTGCCTGCAACATCCTTCAGCATGACCGGTTTGGCAGTGGGTCAGTAATGGTGTGGGGTGGACCTCCATGTGCTCGCCAGAGGTAGCCTGACTGCCATTAGGTACCGAGATGAGATCCTGAAACCCCTTGTGAGACCATATGCTGGTGCGGTTGGCCCTGAGTTCTTCCTAATGCAGGACAGATTTAGACCTCATGTGGCCGGAGTGTGTCAGCATTTCCTGCAAGATGAAAACATTGAAGCTATGGACTGGCCTGCTCGTTACCCAGACCTGAATCTAATTGAGCACATCTGGGACATCATGTGTCGCTCCATCCACCAACGTCTCGTTGCACCACACACTACCCAGGAGTTGGTGGATGCTTTAGTCCAGGTCTGGGAAGAGATCCCTCAGGACACCATCCGCCATCTCAGCAGGAGCATGCCCAGATGTGGTCGGGAGGTCATACAGGCACGTAGAGGCCACACACAATACTGAGTCTCATGTTGACTCAAAGAGAATATTTCCTTCATTCAGATCTAGGATGTGTTATTTGAGTGTTCCCTTTATTTTTCTTGAGCAGTGCATTTCATTTCTGTCCTTGGGAACACCTTGGGATCCATCAAAAGAGAGTATTAAGATACCTTCGCTGTCTCGTCTCAGATAAGCAGATGGATCGATTTTTAATTTTCTTTTCTCTTCAATGTCAAACAGATAAAACAAGCTTAATTCAATCGAATGCAAAAACATCCAGTTTTTTTTTTTACTTTATTGTCTCCTAAGATGAGGACACAACAGGCTGACATGCTGAGACAGATATATCGTCCTGTCTGCAGATGGGATCAGAACAGCAGTTACTATTTCACGTCATTAATTATGTGAGGTGAGGAAATAAATAATAATATCAGTAGTAATCTCTGAAGAACATTTAGTCCAAACTCATGTCTTCGTCTTCGTCCTTCTTGTCTTTTGGGTCGCTCTCCTCTTCCGCCTTCGTGTCCGTCTCCATGGCTTTGGCGAAAGCCTCCACATCTATAATACAATTGGAGCAAAATGGGAATTATTTGAATTTAAATTGCTAAAACACTCAGATTTAGGAAACAAAATGTAGAGTTTTTAACGGGCTGAACGGAGGACAAACTTATTTGATCACCTTAAAACAGCCGGAATCCAAGTTTTCACTGATACTTTTGTATCAGTTTGTAGGTGTCGCCCATGCCAATGACCACAGAAAAAAATGTTTGTAGACTTCTGGAAGGATTTTTGCTCTAATAATTTAAAAAAATAAGAATACACTCATAATGCCTGAACTATGAGTCCAACTCTCTGAGAAGAACAGGAGCCAAGACAAGAGAGAAAAGGAGGAAGCTCAACCATCTCTTCCATTGATCATAATGGACAAGCATCATATCCGAGACTCAAACAACCATAAGAACAGAGAAACATTTAAAGAGGATTGGCAAAAGCAAATGAGGTGGATCAGCAGTGCTGGCCAACAAATGACAGTGTCACCATTCCCCTTTACTGCCTCTGTTAGCATAACATGACAAACGGACTGTTATAGAGCAACATTCTTCAGTCAGAGGCCTCCATTAATGTGTTGCAACACTCACTGCTATCAGAACTCTTTCCTGCCCAAACCATCATTATCCACAACAATCAGATTAAGATTTAAAAAATGTAGTTTTTTATTTTCAACCAAATTACTGAAAAGTATGTTATAGTTGTTATTTTCAAAATTTTTACCTTTAATCTGCCAAACAAACCTCATCGGAACGCATATTCAGACTTAAGTCATAGGAATCTACATTTCGGATGGCTGCTTGTACTGAGCCAGGTTCTGCTGGAGGTTTCTTCCTGTCGCTTCATGCATGCTCAGTAAGAGGGATTGCTCTAAAGTCAAACGACAACACAAGCTAACGTCGATATGCTGATTCCGGATGATTGAATGCTGCAAGTTAATGACTCAATGCAATCAGCTGTGTTTCCTTAGATTGGAAACTTTTTTTTAAGCTGATTTGTTTATGATCTTTGTTTATGTATCTTTGATTTGAATAGATTTTCTTGTAAAGTGCCTTGAGATGACATCTGTGGTAAATTGGCGCTATATAAATAAACGGATTCTTGACTGTTCTTGATTTCATTCTCTTTAGGCAACAAAAAACAAAACATTTATATTAAAAATAATTTCTTAAATGTTCCTAAACATGCACCTATTTGGGTCTCTGCTCATATGTTTGTCCTTCTCTATCTACCTTCAGGTGGCGCTACAGCAGAATAAAATCAAATGGAGGTTTTTAGAAGAAAAAACAAAGTTTGAATCAAACAGGGTAACATGTACACAAATACAGCTAGATCCACAGTAATTAGTGTGAATATTTCACTATGCTAGTGATAGCACAGATTCGTCAGGTTAGGGTAATTTTAAACAATTTTCTAGATCTGAAATCATAGCGTGCAATTCGAATGTTTCGTTCAAATGTAAAGAATAACACTTTTCACATTTGTATCTAATTTGAAACATAAAATTTAACCTGGAGAGAAAGAAAAGCTCAGTTGCCGTCAAAGCTGGGGAACCATTGGTTGCATTGGTTTAGAGTCTAGACAGAAGCACTGACCTCCTTTGTTAGCTGCGTCCACAGCCTCTGCTGGGAGACCAAACTGGTTCATCAGCGGCCCCAACTGGCCGGACGCCAGAGCGCTGCTGAACATGCTCATGGCCTGAAAAGAGGCAGCAGAAATCAAGCACAAATATTAAACTTCATTTTCTGATCCTTCCTGATCATGGACGGGAGGATAATGTGCCGTAGCTCCTGCCTGCTGAAACTGGGGCGAGCTGAGCGTGTTGTGCAGCTCCTCTGACGTCTGAGGCAGCGACTCCCCGGACGGCAGGTAGGGCGTCAACCTCTGCTGCACCTCTGGGTTGGCCAGGATGGGAGCCATGATCTCAGGGGTCAGCACGGTGGCGAGGTCCACTGCAAAACACAAAAACACATCATTCGAACGTATGGTCTGCAGAGCAAAAGTTTCCAGCTATAAACCTCAGCAGCCACTCCAGTACGTATGTCTCAGATGTTTAGCTGCTCCAACAAAACTGGCAGGAAGATTTCATACAGCGTAGAGTTCTGAAGATGCATCTGAATGACCCGATAATGCAGTTAGTTAGTCTTTCCATGCAGATACTTTGAAACATTAGAGCTAGTAAAAACAGAACCATAAAAAGCATTGTGGGAATCTTTCAACTTTTACCAACCTGATACCAAACAACTCCATGGTAACCAAACTAACCTCCTCATAAATAATGAGAAACCCATCAGACGTTAGCAGACTTTGGAGCGCCTGAGGTTTAAAGCAACACTAAAGAGGATTCAGTTTTGGTTGATTTTGTTGCCCAGTGCGTACAAAAGCCATAGTGTTTTGCCTGAAGGAAGAATGCATTTACCATGAAGACCGGCGTACGGTGTCGTTAAAATCCTGACCTCCCGGTCGCCTGCAGTTGGATTAAAGTACATTTCTGTTTCCAGTGGTTGTGTGAAGGATGACTAGCGATGAGGTAAAGAATCAAATTGTGGGGAAACAATGTCATATGATGATGTTGAAAATAAGAAACGGGGGAAGTGACGTATGCCTTAAAGCAGTCAGCACATTTGTAGTTGTTTTGTGTGACAGGGTTCCTCCCACCCTCTTCAGAGTTGCTTAGTGCCGGTTAAAGCAATACGGATCCCCTCAGACCATGACAGAGGTGTCATTCAATGAGCTGTAAGTCGACGTGTAATCACAGAAGTTATGAAAATGTTTCATGAAGGTTGAAAAGTTACGTAGTTTTGCTTTAAGATCCTTCAGTGTGTTTTATATTTGGCTCTTTCAGAATCAAATTTCTAGAATACTTGGTTCTATATTGCCTGTTTTCAAAAGCAATAAATAGGAACAGTTAACGCAGTGAACAAGTTTATAGGTGTAATGTCACATGTAAAAACACCAGCTGATGGATGGATGGATGGATAAATTAATGGAATGATGTATGGATGCGTGGCTAGAAGAATGGATGTCTAGATGGTCAAACAAATAAATAGATGGATGAATGTATGGATGGATGGTTGGAACGCTCCCTCCCCCGTTGTCTTACCCGTTTGGCTGCCGGCTGGGACATTCATGGTGGCCAGGATGCTCTGCAGGTCTCGGAGCTGGATGGGTTGGGTGGGGTTGGCGGCAGAGGCAGGGGTGGAGGGGGTGGTAGCCGTGGGGGAGGCGGCAGAGGTGGCCAGCGGGGTGATGGGGGTGGTGGGCGCCTGGGTGGAGCCAAGCCGGCCAGCGGCTGAGGTGGATGTTGGCGTGACAGCCGTGGACGGACTGAAAAGGAAAGGAAGGTAGAAGAGTTTTTACGCAGCAGCAGCAGTTGGTGTTCCTGCTTCCGCGATGAAATCACCTGGTTGTTGAGTTGCTGACGGCAGGAACGCTGCTGCTGCTGCCGCTGCTGCTGCTTCCCAGGAGGTTGGCCAATCCCGGTCCGGCCAGAGCGCCGAGTCCGCCTAACATTGGGAGAAACATCACATCACCATCTCCTGAAAGCTCGCTGTTGCTTCCCAGCCTATACATACCAATCCCTCCCAGGCCAGTCGGTCCGATGAGCTGCATCAGCTGATTGTGGCTCATGTTGCCCAGGAGGCTCTGCAGACCGCCCTCTCCTTTAGGGAACGAAAACAAGCACAGAAAAGTTAAATAAAACTAAAGTTTCACCATCACAAAGGTCAAACACGAGTGCGGGCTACCTCCCAACGCCGACAGGTCGTGTCCTCCGCTGCCGCCGCTGCCGAGGGCGCCCGGTATGGGCGGGTTGTTCAGGTACTCGTTCACTTTGCGACAATACTCGTCGTCTTTGTCGTTCTTCGGTTCCTAAAAAAAAAAAAAAAAAGAATTAAACAGAAAAAATTCTCCTAATTTATTTTAAATAGGTTTATCATTGTCGTTTTTAAATTTAACCTTATTTTACTGGGATTTTATGTGACAGTCGAACAAAATGGAGCTTTACTGCAAAGCAGAGGGAAATTATAATTTCTTAAAATTGTTTTTTATTTTTATTTTTTATTTTACAGAAAAAAAAATCTGAAAAGTGCGGCTCGCGTCTGATCATTTCACCCCTTAGTTGGATCCTGTTAGATCCACCTTTAACAGCAACTACAGCTGAGCAAGTTTTCACATCTAGAAAAGGAAATATTTGAATTGTGAGAACTTAGAAACCTTCTCAGCCTCCTCAGAACAGATTTGTTTATAGCAAAATCAACGTATATGCCGGATAGCTCTTCTAATTGGTTTACCTAGGACATCAATTTAATGAGCAGGTTTTTATGTGAGGACATCAGAGTAAAGGGGGATGAATAAAAATGGACACCAGATTTTTCAAATTTGTACATGTGGAAAAATAATATCTAGTTCACCACAATTTTAAATAATGCGCTACATTACAAATGGAAATACGATTAGTCAGACACGATATGGCTTCTTACCTGCATCCAGAAGAAGAGTCTTTTAGAGCCGGCCTTGAACTTCAGCACGTAAACCCGCCCGGTGGTGCACTGGTTGACCCGCTTAAACTCGCAGTCGTCAGGGAAGATGATCAGGTCCTGCATGGAGGAACGAAGGTGGCGTCAATATAAATGCCGGCGCAGGCCAAGCCAGTTTAAAAACACCCACAGCTTCACCTACATCATCCACATTCCCCGTGGTGCGATCCTTCCAGCAGAAGTGGATGAGGGAGTCATCCGTCTGCTGGATGTAGACCTGGCCTTTGCGCTTGTCCGGGGTCACCGTGCTGCCCTTCATCGTCATCTTACCGGCACGAAACTCAACCAGGTATTTACTGGAGGCGCCGCGGGAGCCAGAGACCAGACTGGGGAACAGAGCTCCAGACGCCATGATGATGATGAGGAGGAGGGTCTGCTGGAGGGGCGAGGGAGGGATGGAAGGAAAGGAGGGAGGGAGAGAGGAAGGAAGGAAGGAAACAACACAAAAAGAGTTTAATTTTTTATTTTTATTATAACGACTCTTTCCTCATCTACAAACTTCTGACCCAACTGTTGGTACAGTCGGGTTTCTGTCACTGGATCCTGAGGTCAAGGGTTTGTTTTGTATTTTATTTTTGGTTTAAATGAACAGATTTGCAGATGGAACTACTTTTTAGTCAATATTAAGTAAATAATTGACTTACAACCTAAGCACTGTGATCTTTGCGCCAAAAAAATCCTCTGCTTTTGCAGAAAATTGGTTTTGCTTATTTGACCAGTAAAACTTCTCTCTAGAGGGGATTTAGCTTGTTTATGTGTGCATCTAAAGATTTAATTTAACATCTAAGCTAACAGTGAGTCAAACCTTGATTATTGAGGGGGGAAATGATCCCAAATACACATAAAAATCCCATCCCTGGGGGAGGCTGGCTATATTAGACCATATTTCATTTCTGGAAATGGTCAGATGTCAAACCTCGTTTATATAGATATACGCTAAACTCAACCAGTGTAAATAAACTTTACCTGTCTTATAAGTAAAGCAACTCTAAATGTTTGTTAAAAAAAGGGAGCATTTGGCTCCTTAACTAAACATTAGTTTGAATTTCTACATGTAGACATTTGGAAAACCTTTATTCATTTTTGCCCTTTAAAGTGATTTCTCCACAATTGTTACTCATTTTACCTGAATGTTGAATCTAAAACCTTTACATTAGTGGACCACAGACGTAATCCTGCAGCGAACAGCGTCTGTATGCATTAATGAAAATTTTTTTATTATTATTATTATTTGCCCCCAGTTTTAACCAACAGCTCTTATTTTTACATCTTAAAATACATCACAAATAAGTAAAATATGTAAAGTTTTTCAGTTCGGCTGTAATGTAATTAGATGTTTATATTATGTAAAAAAGAGTGACACTGGGAATCCAACTAGACTAGACTGGTCCCTTTTTTCCCATTAGAACAGCTGAGCTGGGCCACACACGGGATGACTCTGCATCCCACGTCAATCTCCGGATCTCCGCTACGCTGAGGCTTCCCATTTCCTCCCCACAGACTAACACAGCAGCCAGAAACGTGATTTAAACCCGAAAACAGGTAAAAACGTAATGTTTTTAACTCACATTTCTGCCCGAATTTTCCTTTTGCTGATCAACGCCGTTATCCTGCGACGATTGTTGTGATTGGCTGAGCGGTGAGGATGCTTAGTTCTGATTGGCTCAACCGACAGTAGAGTTTAACCCGTTCGATCTGCTGCGCATGTTTGGTTGAGACAACACAGAACTAGTTTACACATGAAAGTAAAACAAACAAAAGTATGGAAGAATATTTAAAATGAAAAAGCAATTCCAGAAATGCCTTTTCATTTTAAGAATGTAGCTGCATTATTTGACTCATTAATAAAATTAGTAATCAATAATCCTAATTGCATTTTAATTTCCTTCTTTGAGGTGTAATGTCACATTCTTTCCCTTAATTAAAATTTAAATGAAAAACATCTTTGAGATTTATTTTTCTAAATGTGCCCCAGCATATACTTAACAAAATTCAATCTGAAATGTAAAATTTGAAAATGCATTTCCAGAAATTTTCATTTTAAGAATGTGGCTGCATAATTTGACTCTCATAATTTGTCCCATAATCCAATGAGCAGCCTTAAACAAGAACATTAAAATGCAATTATTGATTACTAACTTATATATATATATATATATATATGTAACTATAATTAAATACAAACTTAAGAAGTCACCTAATTTATAGTTTACATGTGTATAATTTAATCACATTGTAAATCCAGTATTTTAAACCTTTGAGCTGTGTTACTTTTTTGTCCATCACACATTAAGGAAGCGGTTTTTTGCACTACTGTTTACTTTGTGTCAAATGTGTAAAATGTTTGGTGTTCTTCATGAAAATGTGTCAACATATTTAAAAGAAACACAAAGCAGCTTGTTTTGTACTCCATAATTTATAAAATATGCTTGTATGCATATGGTTTTGGGTAAAAGTATGAAGAGAGGCAGATAAGAAAGGGTCAACAAACAATGTAAACATGATCAAACTGATGCTGGACAAAGTAAAGACACACTTGGGTGTAAAGGGATGAAAGTGTTCATTAGATTGAACCAGCAGGTTTCGAAAGTGCTTAAAATAAATCAGAGTAAAGGGAGGAGCAGCAAGTGCGAGATTTCCCTTTACATATAAGTGCCTAGGAGTGTGAGCGCGCACATGTGCAGATCTTATGCAGTTTAGTGTTACATTTTTTCAGCACTCTTGTGCCTAAAGTACACCTCAACCGCTATCTGAAGAAGAAATCAGAGTGAGGGTTCACATTTCAGGAGGGCGCCGTGGATGGATCAGTTTGCATAGGTTTATGGCATCTGCAGCGTTCCGGTGACACGAGCCGAGACCGAAAAAGCAGCTCAGACTTCTAAATGGAAACTTAAAGCTTTCTCTGACACGCAGTGCTGGGAACCCTTCCTTATTAGACCCACCAGTTATATGGAGAACAGACATAAATCACCATTTCAGTCCAACATTTTCCTTTTCATTTGACGCTTTCACCCTTAATGTGTCAGTTTAAATGTTTCTTCAATCTATCTGAACACCTGAAAGGACTCGGCACTGCTAAAAAAGACTATTTGTAATCATTTTAAAGCTGCAAATTAGCTTAAATATTAAGGTTTAACTCAAATCTGCCCAAAAAAAGAAAAAAAAACATCAATGGCAACATTATGCTCCAAGTTAGGTTTAGAAAAAAGGGCAACGAAGCTTCATTATCATTTAGTTTTTTATAAAATGGATTTCTCACTCGTGTTTTCACTTTAAAAGCTTCAAATTTCTGAAGCAGTTCATCATTCTGTCAGCCTATTAGTAGTGTTGTCATCATCAATGTGAGAGGCAGCCACAGTGTCAAAATCAGTAATCAATTTATATTTTTATATATATATATATATATATATATATATATATATATATATATATATATGAATTCAATCAACTCAGTGCAGAAAATGGCTCTAACTTGTCTAATAACATCTTGGTGAGCATGCAAGCTGCACATCTATTTACTGGTGGCCTTTTAAAGATACGTAGTGCTGAACAAGGTGGACATCTAAGTTTCGAGTTGGTTATATAAAAATAGCAGATGCGTTTTAAATAATCCCTGATATTTAAATGCGAGATGAAAGACGTGGGGATGACCTGCAGGTAAGAGGAAGTTTGGGAACATGAACTAAATCCTTCGGTGTCTTGCTGCAGCTCGTTTGCGCTTCCAGGTTTAAAACCCTTAAACAGTGAGTGTTTAGGGTAAATAAAGATGTCTGACGTCAACATTTCTCTGGGACTCTCCCGCTGAGCGTGTTCACAGTCATTGACGATGATCTGATTAACAGTTTTCTCCTTCCTAATAAAGACACAGTGTCGGTCTTAATCACCTGCCCATTTTCACGTCACGTATATTTGAGATGCTGTTAGATAAGGTGAATATTTTCCAGATAGGCAGAGTGTCTCTCGTGTCAATAGATGTTGGGACAGTCCATGTAGTTCCTGTCGAAGTATCCGCCTGTGTACAGCCAATCCTCGGCTCCTGTGAAATGGTTTGTCCCCAGGTGGAACCACCTGTAGAGAAAGAGATTAGTTGTTTTTAATAAGGTAGGACTTTTCTAGTCAATAGATGTAAGAGCAAATTACCTTAGGCTCACTTTCTAACTAAAGCTTAAATTATTCCTGACCCATTACATTTTCACATTTCAAGAAGCCAGAACCATAAACTTTTAATAATATGTGAATATGACGTCAGAGACTCACAGACAGTAAGCGGTGGAAAGAAATTATTGATGATTAACATTTTCTAGAATAAAATTTGAACCGTGTGAAGACTTAATACTTTTCAGCATATCTGAAATCTACTCGCCCCCCCCCCCAATTCCTGTTTACAAAATAACTCAAAGCTCACTCAGATTGGCTGAAAAGCATCCAAGCACGGAGGATCAACTTCCTCTTAAGTCTCCTTTTTCTTTTAGAAGTTTGGCTCCTAAAATATTCCTTGGCATATTAACAAAATCCATCTTCATTTTAACTCAGACCAGCTTTCCTGTCACTGCTGAAGACGAGCTTCTTCACACCTTCACTGTTGGAACGGTGCGTTCACAATGATTGGGGTTATTTTGGCCGGACGATAAATGTCGTTGTCCTCTTAAACCGAACCTTCTTTCATGTTTGATGCATTGAACTGGAACAGTTTTCTTTCTACGGCTCTCTTCTGTCCGTCTTTCATAAAGCTCAGATTACTGGAAAACGCGAGCAATGGTTGTGCTGTAGCTAGATTCTCTCACCTAAGGTAGGTTTAGTCGGTGTCAGTGTAAATCTGAGCCAACGGGAAGAGCAGATGTGTCAACTTTTGACTTTCCAGGCCTGCAAGCAGCGTCGCTCTAAGAAGAATGAACCACGGTGATGAAGAGAGACAGGTCGGCGTTCTGTCAGCGTCGTCCGTAGTGAAACACCGGAACTCGGGTTGGTATCACTTATTGTCAGACTGATAAACTACGATTAATAATGTTTGAAAACTCCAAAAACTGGGTAAATTGTTGTGTTAACTTTCTCCCCAGAATTAGCACAAGTGGCTCTTTGGATCTTCCGTGAAGGTTCTTTATAACTTGCCCACCCGTAACTGGAACTATACAAAGATTAGTTTGCCTCTATGTGCATTTTATTTTCCGTTTATGATGTGATGTACATCTTTTGATTGATGTAACTATAACCAAAAAAGCTAGACATGTTTAAAAAACTAAACTGCTACATTATCCATATATTTTTATATATCGCACACCAACCAGCTAAATCTGAATTGTTTTCAAAACATTTGACCCAGCAAATTATTTATGAGACAGAAAAAGTATATATGGATTTATTTAAGCCAGGCATTAACACGTCCATATAGGAGATGGGATTTAACAATATTTTAGGTTTTAATCTTAACTATTTTACACTTTAAGTTGTTTTTCCTATAAGAGAAAATTGTGTAACCATAACCTCAATTTTCTCTACTGCAAACAAAACAAATTTAAAACGACAACTAAAGATCCTTTCCGTATTCATATGGATGAGAAACTGACTGAAGCAGAACCAAACCAGACATGAACTGGTTTATAGTGAGAATCGACAATGAATGTTCCTAAACAAACCTTCTGTGGTCTTCAGAGATGAGCTTTATTTACAACAGCACCAAGTTACCCCAGGGCGGACTCATTTTACTATTACAATGACCACTGAAGCAAACTGGTTGCACTGGGTTTTATTTAAGGGTATCAGAGTAGAAAGGACTTGATGAATCTTCCCCATCCCTACTTTGGTTTGGTTTAGCACCCAAATGGGAAAAAATGTAGAGAAGTTAATGGGGTGTGGTTGCTTTGAAATTCAAAATAAAGCACTTTAAAACAAAAAAGATTCCTCTGTTTGCTCCTCAGATCATATTAAAGCAGCTGGGTCAATTACATTTATGGCTATTAGTGCAAACCTGGTCGACCACTTCTCTTCATCCTTTGACCGTTCTGTGCGTGCGGCTCTCTGTTTTTCCTCTAGTCGCTCCTTCTCTGCACTGGCCAAATCTAACAAATAATAAACACAGAACAGTTTGAACATTTTAAAACCTTCTCACCTTGTTTATATTAGCCCCCCACCCCTCTCATTATCTTACCTATGCCTCCGTGCTCCATGGCTCTAATGTCCGGCCTCAGGCGGCAGTCCGTTGGGGCCAGCAGCGTCTCCATGCCGGGCTCAAGCTCGTTTAGCGTCACAGCAAAACTGGTGAAGTTATACATCTAACGCAAATAAAAAAACACAGAATATTTACACTCACTGAAGATCATTTAGATTTTTTCTTACAACAAAAACCGTTTTGGGATTTAGTTAATTTTATTTTTTTTATTGTTTCAGGAACAAGGCACTTCAAAGTGCTAAAAATACAAACCCATACTACTAACCCAACACATGATGGCAGAAGAGTTTACTCTCTCCACAACAGACGTTTAGAAGATCTGCAGCATCTTGGAGCAAACACTGAAGGACTTAAGCTTTAAGAAGTAAAGTCTGCTCTGTCTCTTCTTGTAGACCGCTTAATGTTGGGTCGAATTAACTAAACTTATTTAAAGTAAATAACGTTCTCAAGACATTCTCATTGGAAATATCTCAATCTAAAAGAAAACATACTCGGAGAACACAATATTGACAACATCAGCCAAATAAGCTGCCTGAATAATCAATTTTTAAAAAGTTCAAGATCCTCAAGACCAACTAAAAAACTTATTCAATTCCAGTGATAAACACAAAGTATGGTACACTAAAGTAACCCGGCTGACTTGAACACGTTAAAAATTTCATAGGCTTTGTTAGATTTCTTAAAAGATTTACATCAATCGATTGATGACTTTATAAAACTGTATTCCCATCTAAAAGTAAAGATAGCTAATTCACTCAGTTACCAAAGACTCGTTTCTTTGTATTTTTTTGCCGTTTTATGGTTATATTTTCAGGCTTTCATGAGGTTTTTCAACGTTTTCGTAGCTTTTTGAGAAGTTTTAAGAATAATCTCTGGCCTTCACACCATTTTCAGAGGAACATTTGCTTGTTATGTCCTTCCGCTAGACATAAGCTAGTTAGTATACTAACAGTGAGTAAAAAACCCAAAAGAAAAACACTTTAGCTTCAAAGACATCACGGTATTTAGAAAATTATTTACAACTCCAAGATTTACTGGTACAATTACATAACGTTTAAGTTACCAGTTATATCGTTGTGATTTGTTGGTTTTCATGTACCTTTTTAGCACCTTTACAGAGTGACTTATAATATTATTTGGTTAATCAAAAGAGCTATATGCTCCCCAAAAGCATCTGGTTGGCTGACATTTTATTTGTAATAGTAGTAATAGCGTCGACCACGTTTGACCTTTGGCCATAACGGACGGAATTACAGGAACAACGAGCCATTCTTCCCAGAATGGATTGCATTAACCCACCTTCAGTTCAGGAGGAAGACACAATTTTTTGACATCGTGTCGAATAAAAAGTTATCCCATCCGGGTCTGCGACTGCTGCTGCATTGGCGAAGACCTTGGACCTCCCACCTACTGTTGTTCTCCATTTTAATGTGTTTCGCAAGATTTTTAGATTTTAAACTGCTTGGGTACAAAACAAGCCGCTGAGCCTGTGGTATTATTGGATTATTAATTTAAGAGTCCTTTTAAACACAATGTGAGCTTGCTCCCTTTTCCTTTCTTCTCTTGTCCCGAAGCTGCGTAAAATTGTCCATTAAAAGTCATGCAAAGCAAAAAAAGATCCTATTGGTGCTAGCATGGTAGCGTGTCTCGTCTCTATTCAGCATCAGAAAACCGCAGATGGTCACAATTAATGTAGTCATTTATTGGAAATATTGGACTTAAAACTGGGTCCTTAAAACAACAGAACACTTTTTCAGGTCCAAAAATAATATAATTAATAATTAAAGCCATATTTGATCAAGCGTGCATGATTAATAGGTTAAGAATTGTTGACTTATGTGTAATTTACAAGTGTATTAAATTAAACATTACTTTCTCACAATAATGTTTGATCTTCGCATCTGTTTAGCATTGTGAACTGGTCTTTTAAAACACGGAGCAATTGTTCCTAATTTAGTCTTAAACTTGGCCTCATTTGACACTGTAGTTCAGACCATGTGTTTTTCAATCAAACTTGGTAATATGAGTCATACTTGACTGTGACATTATTAAATGTCATTCTGTGACATCTGGTTTTTTCTAACATATTTTGGTGTTTGTGAAGAATCCAAAACATATTTTGGTGCAACCTATTCCACATTAGTAAAAAGTTGAAAGTTTTAACTGGAAAATTGAATCATATAAGTTAACAAGCTGAAATATTTGAGAAATGTTACGTGTTTGTTTTTTTGTTTTTTACCCAATGTATTATTTTTATTTCACCCAGCCCTCAGTAAAGTATTCATAAGCAACTGAGACTAAATATTTTAGCGATTATTTACCTGATCGTCAGATGTTAACTTAGTTTTGTCAACTTCTTTTAGCAATTATTTATAGATATTCATATCCAAAACAAACCCAATCAGATTTTTTGTCATGGGAGTTTTGTTTGTTTTTATTCTTATAAAAAAAGGGGACTAGACAGTAAAAGTCTGAATTTTTCTTATGTAAATTTAGACTGTTTTCCTTTCCAGTGCGTCAGTAAAACACAGTTTTCTACTCAGTACAGTGTGGCAGCCATCTCGTTAGGAGTTGCTCACCTGCGCCGTGTGAACGGGCCGTGGCGTTATCCTCCACAGGCAGGCACTTCCTGGTATCACAGTCACGGTTTCCTGAACTTCCGGCAATTCGTCGCCCTCCTCACCTTCACAGCTACATTCCTACACAAACACACACACTGATGTAAATAAACGGCCGAAGCAAACTGATCAGATGGTTCAGAGCAAACGGGTGTGTGACTGGAACTACGGTTGCAACAAATTCAACACGTCTCAAGCAACGATGGCATGTAATTGCAAGTCATCAAAGGTTTAAGTGCTGATCTACTCGAACAAACAGACTACTAACGTAACTAGACAACAGCAGCAGCACACTAGAGATGTCAAATACATCCTTACCTTACCTTACACTAACGTCACTGCAGGGTATCGTGAAAGGAAAATATACTGTTTTAAATTTTTTTTACAGATTCAGATACATGTTAAACAAGTCGACTATGAATATTATGAGTAGACTGGATGGGAGGTCGTTTGTGATGCGACAAAATGATGCGGCAGACGGGGTTGTGGTTTTCAATCCTGGTGGTGTGGTCGTTTCTTTACAGTCGATAGGAAAGTGTGGGGTTATACAAATCCGAAAATATCGGTGACCGGGCATAACAGCAATATTAAGATCGGATTTTGATGCCAGTCCAGACCTGCCCTGTATCTCAGCATCGCTCAGCATCTACAACAAATCTGGGAAGAACTGCGATGAGTTACGACAACTAGGGATGGGCAATGTGAATACGAAGAATCTTTCACGAAATCCTGTAGTTCTTTCACGGTAACAATAAAGAAATTATGACAAATTCTGCTCTTGAAAAAACATGGCAATTTAAAATATGCTTCTGAATGACAAACACTGAAATTCGCACAGGAACTGCATTTAATCGTGTTTCAATGTATCATCACTCTAACGGAACAAAAAGCAAAGGAAGAAATACCAATTCTGTGAGCTTTTTTGAGTTTCCAAACATAGCTAACCCTGATTTATCATTGTGACAATAAATCCTAAACTTCTTATGGTGAGAAATTTATCAGGATAGCGAGAAATGATACAATAATGCGAACCCCTAACAACAACATGTCTACTGATTCTCATTTGCTATATTAATATTGTGCACACCAACATTACAATGCCGATATTGTTGCGATATATTCTCCAGCTCTATTTCTCAGTATTACAGACACTAAAGAAATACTGAGTAAAATTGCAGATTCTAACATTGAATTTTAACCAGTAGGTAAGTGACTTAAGTATAAAATGTATTTCTCATTCAGCTTAATCATTAAATTAAAGGCTTAAACAATTGTCACTTGTGTTAAATTTTGTCATACTACATACAATTCATACTTAAAAACATAAAACCTGTCCAAAATATTTACCTGAATAAAACAATTTGAAGGATTTATTTTAAAACCAAACAAAATGTCCTTTTTGGAAGAAATGCACTTTAAGAACAGTGTGAAGGGAGAATCGGGGATGTTTCTGCTCTGCGGATCGCCTTCAAAGTTTCTTACCTGCTTCAGCTTCTTTGAGTCGCTGACGGTCTTCTTCTCTGACTTCTTGTACGTTTCATAAAGCTTAGGATCAACGCTGTACATGCACTCTGTCCACTTCCCATATATGACCCGCCTCTTCTTCTTACTGGTCCAACCAGAACAAGATCAGATCAGGAAACACATTGTCACAGTTTGCGCCTCACAGATCTCGTGTTCTCACCTCTTGTCTTGGATGTACCCTTCAACCTTGTGAAGGTCTTTTCCGAACATCCCGCATGGTTTAAAGTTCAAAATGCACTTATCTCCAGTGCTGGGGAATTCAAGGTAGCACAAATGAGTGATAACAACTCGCTGGTCCAACAAGCTTCTTTTAAGAATTAGCAATTGTACCTGTGGTTGATGATCTCCACTGTTCCGTATTGCTCGATCCAGAGTTTCCCCAAAATGATGTTATGCACACAGCACAGCGGATTTGTCCACGTGTACGCTTCTTTGTGTCTACGTCAGAACAGCAGCGTCAAAAGCACAGCTTTGCACGGAAATATCAAAACTGTCATGTTTGAATGAAATACAGAGCTACATCTAAAACCACTAACATCATATTAGCTAAATCTTGCCTTTATGCCAAGTCAAACACAAGGGGTGGGAATATTTCACGATCTCAGGATTGGACTTGATTTGAGTTGAATCTCTACCATCTACTTTCTTTGTTTTTGTGCTTTCACACTTACGCTTAATGACAAGCTGGGTTCGTAACGTCCGAATGTCCCACAAAGTTACAAAATAAAGTTCAACAGACAGACAATTTTTAATAAATAATTTTACATTGATTATGAATAGTGGCAAATGAAATTCAGTTAATATGTAAATACATTTTCTGGCACGCCCCTGCTTTATACCTGCGGTCTGGGATCTAAAACCAACTGCTTTAGAGTAAATAGGCACATTATGATGAAAGATGCTCAGAAAACACCAGAATAAAAAAACAAGTAAACACTTACTTTACTAACTCCAGCGTCATGGTGCCTTTAGGCTCAGCTTCAACGCTTTTGCCCCAGAACTTTAGTTTTGGGTAGATGGAGCCGTGAAACTCAAACTCCTGCTTCAGAGACTGAGCGTGGAAGGCACTGATGGGTGGGTGGTGGCTCACCTGCTCAGAGATCAATCTGTAACCTTCATCCTCTCTTTGCAATTGAAAGAAGAACAAAGGGATTTGGAATTAGGGACGCAGAATATTACAAAGTCCTGCTAAAAAGCAGAAGCACTGTATCAGTTGCAACTAGGGCAGCAACGACTGGTCGGCGTAATCAATGACGTTACTTATGGAAGAAGCTAAGAAACAAGAAAAACAACTGTTTCTCTGTATATTAGTCTACGTAACTAACATATGATATCAAATGCAGTTCACCAAGGGATAAACTGACTCTGCGCAGAGAAATTAAACTCTCTGCAAAATCTGTTGCTAGGCAACGGTAACAGCAGGAAGCACAGAGCTCTGAAGCAGTGAAAACGGAGCCTGCGATCGTTGGTGAGGCGGGTTGGCCTGGAGCAAAGCTACATGAAAATAAGGGGTTGTTCAATTTTGTTTTGAATAAGAAGACAGGAAGAAGAAGACAAAGCAGAAGAAGCTTGTGTGTCTGAAAATATATATATTTTTAAAACAGCAAGGAAAGAGACTAGGCCAAGTTTGGGCCAAGGTAAGAAATGATCATCATTAGTGAACTAATCAAAACAACTAGAAATGGGTTAGGTATATTAGGCAAAATATGCCTATTTTTTTTCTTTCCTCATATTTATGATTTTTTAAATATTACACTAGCATGAAAAATGGTAATTCATTAGACTTGAGATATATTAACCCACAAATACAGCTATAAAAACAGTCCTGCTTGGGTAATGATTAACAAATTTATAAAAATATATATTCACAAGAGCTGAATTATATTAGAAAATCTTGCGAGGGCGGTATCAGGTGCGATATTTGCCTGTTTTCTTCCTTCCTCTTTTTTCTAATCTGAGCTTCCTGCTCTCTGTGACCTTTAGCATTTATGTGTGTGTGTATATTTGTGTCTAGTGTGAGCTGTTTTACGGCATCAGCGTAAAAGATTTAACTTTAGAATCCTTAAACTATGTTAGCATGGATTATTGCACTCCAAACACGAATTTGCGATATGAAGATTGCACACAAAGATATTGTAATTTGTGGCTTATTGTGGAGCCATTAGTTAAAACCTCACCGGGTGCCTCGCCATTACCTAATAAGCTCATACGTTTCTCCCAACAAAGGATTAAATGGCTTCCCAGTCCTCTCCCATTGAGATGCTACAGCGGAAACAGCAAAAGCAGCAACAACCTGCCAGAGAGACAAAACCTGCATCAGAAAGAATTTCACCCAGTCACACTATTTGCCATGCTTTTCAAGACAGATAAGGATAGTTAAAGAAAATACCTCTGCCCCACCTAATCCTAATCACTGAAGAAGAATTACTAAAGAGGCTGCCATAGCTTTTTGGGAGATCCAAAAAGCCGTACCATCTTTTTTACATAGCAAAGAAGCCGAATATACCAGAAACTTGGTTCAAGGTTGAAGCTTTTTGGGCGATGTGATAATTCCACCCTTTCTTATCTATTCCGATGCCGTTTAGTAAGAGTGGGATTTATGCGTCATTTATAATTTCTTGAAATAAGAATTGTGATTTGTTGTCAAAAAAATTCAGAATAATGTTTTAAAACTCCTAAAATCACCTGAATAGTTATTTTAACATTTTTCCTCACAGTTTTATTTCTGTCGTTTTTTGAAAAATGTTCAATAACGTAATGTTGCTCTAAAAAAATGTTATTTTGCTGAACAGAGGGGAATTTTTTTTTTTTTTTTTTAGATTGTAAAGGTTGCAGACTCCTGTTTATAGCATTGATCAATTAAAAAGATATGATTAAATGCAGTTACTGTGTGCTATTCAGAGCTAGAAATCACATTTTGTTTATGCAACTTGTGTGTAATGGGATTAAATGATGCAATAAATCCACAGAGGTTTCTGTAATTTGTGTTACATTGTGTGCGTTTGGTTTCTCCCCTTTACCCAAAAAGAGGTTTTTTACATGTCACCATACCAAAGAAGAAGGGAAACAGCAAGAGATCAAAATTATTATTATTACTGCCTCATGGATCACTTAATTAAGGTTCTCTATGTTTTTGAGGAAACATTTTTGTTTCTGTTACATTTCCGAGGGTAAATCCAACAGTTTCCTTTTTCGCAAATTCATGACTGTATTCATGCAACCCAGTACTCATCAAGATGAGTTTCCTTTACAGGGGCTTAGAGCAGCTTTTACCCAAGTTATTGACTTCCACAGTAAACTAATGAAAGATTAGCCCAAACCTGCATGCGGTCGATGGAGTCTGATAGGCTGCATGCTTTGTAAACGAGGTGAGTGTGCTCCATGTACTCCGAGATTCTCTGGAGGAAGCTCAGCGGCTCGTTAAAAACGACGGGCATCGCTATTTTGGAAAGCTCCTGCAAAAGTCAGAGTTAGAGGTCAAACTAAAAGATTCTATTCTGTTTCTTAGTGTGACAATTTCCCTTTACAGCAACACCAACAATAAACCAAAGCTGTGAGACAATTTCGAGATCAACAGCTTTGGGAGAGTTTGAATTTATTTAGGCTTTTTTTTGGCTGTAAAGCCAAGGACTCACCATTCCAATGCATTTCTTGAGTATGTTCCACACACTGAAATTGTTCCTGGATATTGTTTCTGCAGGCAGGGCTTTCCTGTTACAAAGGATATTAAAAACCTTTCATCAAGAAGCAGGCAAAAAACCATGAACAAAGTAACCAGTTAAAACTAATGGTAGCCCAACATGTGTAAAACATAACTTATTTAATCCACTTTAACTTAAATAAACTAAAAACTATTGTTCATCATTTCTCTCTTGTGTATCAAACATGACCAGCCCTAAGGGATCTACCGAATCATTCTGGAGGATCATGGGAATCCAATGGTTCAAACATTGTATCCTGAAGGCGGTGCCGTGTATCAGGATGACAATGCACCAATACACACAGCAAGACTGGTGAAAGATTGGTTTGATGAACATGAAAGTGAATTTGATTATCTCCCATGGCCTGCACATTCACCATATTCACCAGTTTGGTGCTACCCCGGCCTCTAACTCCTCTAGTTCCGCCTCTGCTAAGAGAGACTGGGAGACTCGCTATGCGACACCGTAATTTGCTAAGGCGGCTAACGCGTGCTTTAATGCGTTTGAGTTTGCTGCCCGGAATGTGAACCATAAAAAACAAGGAAGGATGGTTGCGGCCATCTGATTCCTTTAATGTCGTGCGATCGACCCGCAATCCTTTTGCGATCGACCGGACCATCACGATCTACGTATTGGGCACCCCTGCAATAATGCAATAAACCCACATTTAATGTAAACTTTAGATGCCTCTCCTTTTCATTACATAAAATCTAGGGCTGGGCTAAAGAATATATATATAAATCATGATTTTTATTCACTCCAATTCAGAATCAATTTCAAATATCCCAAAATCGGTTTAAAAAAATTAAATACAATTGCTTGCTGTCGATATACAAAAGGATTAAGACCAGAGAAATGATCCCGTGTTCAGCCTGTTTTCTGTCCAGCTTAAAAAATTATTTACTTTGAAGGGCAGAGTTAAAGTCTGTTAATATGATAATATTTAACTTGAGGTGAAGAAATTCTGTAAAGTTTGAGGATTTGGGGTTTAAAAAGGTCCTCCCATCTAAAGATTAAATCAGAAATAATGATTCAAATAGCTTTAAATAAAATAAAAAAAGATTTTAAATTGAATCGTGCATTAAAAATCTGAATCGAATTGTAAGTGTTAGAACTTCTAACAAAAACATTGTCAAAGACGAGTCTTTAAAAAGGACTTCTAATATTTCTTCTCTAAAACCTGATTCATATATCAGAACCTCAATTATTCCATGTGATAAAGAAGCCACTGAAAAGGCATTTGTGTTTATGTAAACGCTTTAAATAAATAGAAGAATTGGACAAGAATATACCCATTAGAGCAAATGTTGAAGGTGTATGTTTGTGTAGTTATCAGAGCTCATAACCTGGATATTTCTTCTTAGAGATGGCAGATTCTCTCTTGTGTAATTATTCGTTTTCTCTGGGTACTCTGGCTTCCTCCCACAGGGTATAAACATGAATGTTCTCTCTTATAATTTACCCTGAGGAGTGTGTGGTTGCATGGTTTCTGGTAGTGTGTTATTCTCTGCTGAGGCTCACTTGGCGTATGAAGACACAGTTTAAAAAAGAATAAAAAATCTTTAAGCAAGTATTGAAAATACATTTACTTTAACTTCAATTTCTGTATAAAACACTTTTTTTATTGGTGTAATGAAAAACTGTAATCTTAAACGCCTGTGCTGCTCATTTTTACTTTTTCTTTACTCCAACAATGTGTATATATATAGTATAAAGAAATATTTTGTCAATACATACTCCTTATATTTTTCATATACATATTTCAGATGTTTGTCATGCACCAACCACACCAAATCCCTGGTATGTCAAAAAATTTACTAGGCAATGAATTGTGACAGCATGAGACAGATAATCCATGAAAAAGATTCAGGAAAAAAGTCTTAGCTAATCATGCTTGCATATACGCTGCTAAAACTGAAGGTTTTCTGCAGTTGTGCAACTGGCGGAGAAAATTCTTAGCACTTTAGCTCAGTTGGTGCGAAAAGTGGTCATTTCTGCAAACTACTGTAGGACCACAGATACGAGACAGAGGATCTCAATTTATTATTATCATCGTCTCATATTGCACCATCAGCACAAATATATAGATGTAATTTTTATTAAATTATTTTATAACTGCAGCTATAAAACCTTGTTTCATTTATTCCAGGGTTGTTTTTTCTTCTTGTTTTTTAACAGGCAAAGTCTTAATTCAGCTTTCCTGACTGTGGACTCCTAAAGAGGTTTGAAGTTAAATGTTTATATATATATATATTTTTTTTTAAACGACATATTATTTATAGAGCAGTCAAGAAGACAAGTAGATTTTTTCCCATCATTCTGAGCATCTGTTTTATCTGTCAGATTGCACATGACTGGCTTTAGATGAACTAATCCTCTCACCTTCGTTCCCACACGCCATTTTCCTGCTTGCAGTCAAACAACGCGGCATCCTTAAAGCTGACCTCACAGGAATCATCAGACTCCAGACCTGGCAGAGACACCAAGGAACCAGATAAAGCCAGATACATTCAGCCGAGACGATCCAGAAAAGGCACAGCGACGCTATGACGGGAGGGTCTCACCTGTCTCGGCGTCGAAAAACTCCTCCTCGCTGTTCATACCGAGAGGAAAAAGCTAACTAAATGTTACTCAGCAGTCATATTTCCACAGCCCAGTTCCTGCAGCACAGCCTCCTCCCCCAGCACCAGAGACGCGAACTGCAACACGGACAGCTGTTGTAAACACAACATGTTTCTGGTTAGCTAGTTAGCTCCTGCTAACGCGGCTAACTAGCCGTTAGTACCTCAGACGGAAAAGGAGTAACAAGTTAGCTGGAGCCGACATTAGTCGATGACACGAACACGGTCACCCTCAGAAACTCACACTTGCTCTCCGACGTCCACATTCACACGCTGACACATTTCAGTTACCTGTCAATCAGCGTCAGTTTGGCCTCGGCTAACGTAAACAACCGCTGAGATTAGCGCCTTCGGGGCATGCCGGAAGTAGGCGTTACGGACACCGCGATCGACAAGGACTTGAGCCAATCAGGTCGCAGCAGGCATACCATCTAGAAATAGAAGGCAAAGGTGAACCATTTTTAAAGCCACGGTAAAAGAATGCAACCATAGAGGCTAATCGGACGTTATTCCGCAGAAATAATGACAGAAATTGAGCTCTTTCATTTATCTGAAAATAATATAATTATCAGGTTTTGCTCACAGTCCTGCCACCTGCAGAAGTTCTCAGACGACTCTGCCATCGTGGGCTGCATCAGCAGGGACCAGGAGGCCGAGTACAGGAGTGTGGTGGACAGGTTCGTGGAGTGGTGTGGGCTGAACCATCTGCAGCTTAACGTCGGGAAGACTAAGGAGCTGGTGGTGGACTTCAGGAAACAGTGGAACCGCCCAGACCCCGTCATCATCAACGGCTCAGCTGTGGACATAGTGGATGACTACAAATACCTCGGTGTCCACATAGACAATAAACTGGACTGGTCTAAGAACACACAAACTGTCTACAAAAAAGGTCAGAGCAGACTGTACTTCCTCAGGAGGCTCAGATCTTTCAACGTCTGCAGGACCATGCTGCAGATGTTCTACCACTCTGTGGTCGCCAGCACCATCTTCTACACTGTCGCGTGCTGGGGCAGCCGGCTGAGGACGGCTGACACCAACAGACTCAACAAGCTCATCAGGAGAGCTGGCTCTGTCCTGGGACTGGAACTGGAGTCTGTGGTGGAGGTGTCAGAGAGGAGGATTCTGAGGAAGCTGCTCAGCATCAAGGACAACACCTCCCACCCCCTACATGCCACGCTGACGGCCTGTCAGAGCACCTTCAGCCGGAGACTGAGACCACCGAGAGTCACCACAGAACGCCACAGGAGGTCTTTCTTACCTGTGGCAATCAAACTGTTCAATATCTCTTCCATCTGCAGGAGGGATAAATAGTAGTGTAGTTATTGTTATATGTTGATTGTGTACTGTACTGTGTTGTAGGTGAGATGAGTGTGTCGTTTTAATTGTTATTTATACTCTGTAACCCTGGCAAAACAATTTCCTTCGGGATCAATAAAGTCTATCTTATCTTATCTTATCTTAATTAAAACAATATATTACAAAAGATAAGAGCCGTGGCTAACAGTGGGCTCACCCAATAAGATAGCTGTCAAAAAGGTATATGCACAAGACAAACGTTCGTATTCACATTTATATGTCAATACATTTCTTGTACCCAAAATTCTGCTGAATTATTTGTAAGTCTGAGAGTATTAATATAAAAGCTGTGAGCGCAAAGTCTTATGAATACAACTCTATTTTTTCCACATACGAAATCTTTCTTTCTCTGTGGAGACAAATTTAACTTTGTGGATACGAGAAAAAATATTGTTACGATGACGCCTCAGGACGGAGTAATCGATCCGCGATCTCATTAAACACGGCGGCTCCAAATTTAAAAATGGTGGAAGACAGTGGACTGGCTGGGGCAACAGCCTCAGGTGAAGCATCACGATCAATATATATCTCTGTATATAATAAAGTGGTTGCTCCACCCGGTCCATTGTCTTGCGCCATCTTTAAATTTGGATTGGCTGTGTTTGATGAGATCGTTTGATTGATTAACAATTTTTTACTAGTATCCACAAAGTTGAATTTGTGTCCACAGAGAAAGGAAGGATTCGTGTTTTTCTGCACTCACAGCTTTTAGATTCATACTCTCAGACTCCCAGACTCATATTTTAACATCATTTTGGGTACAAGAACTTTATTGTCATATAGATATGAATACGAATGTTAGAGTTGTGCATACACTTTTTGACAGCGATCTTACTCCATAATAAAGACTGTTACAAAAATCCACATTTAAAAAGTTAAAAAAAGAAAGGAAACCTAAATCCTTTATTAAAAAGCACATATGCGACGGGGATTAGAGGTAATATTTCCATTTTTGCTGCCATATCCTGCCGTTGGCTAATATAAGTAAAAAAGGGCTTCTGAACTCTCTGGATACCTCAACTTAGCTTCAATTATGTGTGTGTGTGTGTGTGTGTCTGAGTTTTTCCATTGTGATTTGTATTTATTAATCCTAGTGTTTTTAAATCAATTTATTATTTGTTGTTATTAAAAATTGCCTAATTGACCAACTTTAACAAAGAAAAGAGAAAAAGTCTGCATTAGTCTGTTTTGTAGTTACTATGTCAGAGAGCGATTTAATTGGCCTGGATGCTCCAAGCTGTTTTTGATCGGTTTCTTAAATAGATTTATAGATAGATGCGTGTTTAAGTGACAATGGAACTTATGAATAAACTTTATTTCTATCCTATTTACTTTGCCTTCCTGTTTTTTTAGGCCCAGCTAAATAGATATTCCTGGCTCTGCCAATGCAATAGTGCAAACATACTATTTTTTATAATAAAATGTACATATATGTTATATTTTTAAAGCAAGTGTATGTGTGTGTATGTATATGCATGTATATATGTACATTAATTAAAATGGATTTATGAAACAAGGAGTAGGAGATAATAAGCTTTGTGGTCTCAGGGGCTAAATAAAGGGAGGCTAAAGTCGTCAAGAGAAGGTTCCTTAAGGTTTATTTACAGCTATCTCAAAGACATGTGTTTCCAAAATGTCATTTTCCCCTCAGTTTAGAGCGTTCAATGTTAGCTAAAAAATATTAGAAAACAATTATACATTAAAAAAAAATATTGCTGATTCTTCTGATGTCATTATTTTATAAAACTTCGTGTCTAATCACAAAAAAAAAACAAAAAAAAAAACTGACATTTTTAATAGTATGCACTAAGGCTAATTGGTTTTTTTAAATCATTTTTTAAATACTTTTATGGAAGATCCAGAAAGCCACGTGTTTAGATGAAGCCGCAGTTATGATAACTCAATAGACCTCACATGTCAGAGATAATATTTCCACGCTCCAGATGTTTAAAAAGATGTGGATTTATGAGTCAAATGTTTTCAAATGACTCGTTTATTTTCACTGCATGAGACATGAATGCATTTCGTACCTAAAAGGGTTTTATTTTTCCAACCGGAAGTAATTTCCTCCAGATGTATTTCTGTCTTTACACGCTGGTGAAAACGTCCAGTTCTGATGATTCAGAGAGCACTTGGTCAGACATCCTCCAGCAATCACTGGTAAATTATTATAATTAAAACAGTATGTTAGTTTCACCAAACAATAAAAAAAGGTCCTAATCGTGTTTAGAGGATAAATGCAGGAATTCCAGATAATAAAAGAGGAATGTGACGAGCGCGCAGGACGCAGAGGCAGGTTTGGGTCTGAGAGGAAAGTTCTGACTGGTGAGGAGGAAAAAATCCCAGTTTAGTCAGTGGGAGTGAAAGAGAGACATGAAGCCAGAAGGAGCGCAGAGAAAGCAGGCAGGGAAATCCTCTGGAGTACCCTCGGGGAGCGACTGGAGCCCCAGGAAACTGTCGGACGCCAGCAACGCCTCAGAGGACCTGAGTAAAGACTGCGGCTGCCCGACCGGGACTCCTTCCTCCTCCTCGGACAGCAGCTCTGAGATCTCCGACTGCGCTTCGGAGGGCAACAAGCGAAGCTCCCCGAGCAGCGATAAGGAGCTAAGCTGGATCCACGGCGGGGTTTACGAAAGCAAGGAGTGCGGAGGGACGCGTCAAGACGCGCCGTGCGTAAAATCCGCGGCGGATCCCTGCGCGCTGCAGCCGGACGCGGCCGCGGCTGCCAGGCTGAGCTGGAGCAAAACAGCCGAGGCTTTCATGGATCTCATGATGGGGGAGACAGCCGAGGATCTGGAGAGGGAGGTGGAGGACCTGAGGTCGGAGAACGAATATCTGAAAGTAGGTCGGAGCTCAGAGAGCCAGGTTTCTGTTGGGTTTGGTTTGCATGGCACTTTGCTGGTTTTCCTTATTTCTGAGTGTTTTTTGAACCTGAACATCACTTAAAGTATGTAAGTTTGGTTATTTTCCCCAAAATTACAGATTTACAGTTTTATTTAGTCTGGTTGAAGTGTTGCTCTCCTTTAAAATGATTGAAAATGTGTCACTGTACAATTTATTTATTGCCTGCAATGCCAAGAAGTTTTTTATTGTTTTTTTTATGCCACATTCACTACTGAATATATGATAACTGGGAATTAAATTACCCAATTTTGACCCATTTGGAATGTGTATTGTTTCATGTTATTATGTGCAAACTTTGCTTCTTTAAACTCCGTTAATCCGTTAATAATGTGCTAAATAAAGAGTTTAACACCAAAGTTTGCATCAGAACTCTAATAGCACTGCTATTAAAATTTTTGTTTCTGTAGGACAAAAAAACGGGTTTGGGGTTGGGATCCCTCAGCATAATGCTTCCTTGCACTCTGTTTCAAGCAACCAACAGCTTATTTTACTAAAACTGAGTGCGTTGGGGGCGTATCCTTGGAAGATATATGAAAAATAGACTTGACTCCCTCATATTTTACTCTAATCTACTGTCTACTGGATTGTTTTACATGTTTAACCATATTAAGTGATTTGTAGAGTGTCTTTGGCAAAAATCCTATTAAGGGGTTTGTTCTTTAAACCTATCTTACAAGCATCAGGTGTCTTGGGCCCGTTAAAGTAAAAATACAAAATCAAAAGTCAGGTTTAGTTACCCACTTTAATGGACCTCAACAATGTCCTTTAATGTTCTCAGACTTGAGTGCATGGCACTCAGGCTGCCTTTAGTGGTTCTTCAGGAGAATATCTGGTAATTTTTTGCAAGGTGCCAGGCTTTTTCTGCAGGGTTTCATTAACCTGGTTGGAGCTTGGATTTTCAGCCCTGTTAAACACCATGCTTCCACGTTCCAGTTGCAAATGCTAAAAGAAGAATCTACAATTGAGCAATGTACATTTTTTCCCTGACAATTTGCTGTTTCAAAATACAATTTTGAACAGTTTTATTAATTTAGCAAAGTCAGAAGTGCATAAAAAACTAGTTTTTTATGGCAGATACTGCGTTTAACAAGCAAGGCAGCCATGTTGGATTTTGTTTGTTAGGTTTAGTGAGAAACCTTCAACTGGGACATTTATTTCTGTTATTCTCAAGCTAATAATTGAAAGATGTAACTTCTAGAAACAGATAAGACATATGTAAAAAAAACAACTGCATTATTCAACTGATTTATTTCGACTGACAACGTTTTTTTTAAACTTTATGTTCTTATGACAAAATATAAATGATCCAGACAGACATTACAATAAATTAGATGGAAAGACAAGTGACTGAGGCTATGCAGCCATCTTAACCTCCTTTCATTCATAAAACAATGAAAGGAGGTCAGGTTTACTTTCTTTAGTCAGAAAGTAAACCTGACCAAAAACATTTTCTCTTCACACAATCTCAAACTTTTCCCCGAGTTACAGCGATGTGCATCTGTGTTGCCTTTGGCAGGATGAGATGGAGGAGCTTCGCTGCGAGATGCTGGAGATGCGCGACATGTTCCAGGAGGAGGAAGCGTACCAGCTGCAGGAGCTGCGGCTGCAGCTGGAGCAGACCAAGAAGACCTGTCGCATCCTGCAGTACCGCCTCCGCAAGGCCGAGCGGCGCAGCATCCGGGTGGCTCAGACGGGTCAGGTGGACGGGGAGCTGGTGAGGAGCCTGGAGCATGACATAAAGGTCTGAATCAAGGACGACTTTAATAAAGCTAACCCTGAACGAACAATAAAATTGAATCCCCGTTTCAGTCAACATCAAATTAAACAAGCCGCAATCTTTTCTCCCTTTAATGCCTGATTACTCATACTGACAGGAAGACTGCAGTCATTTCACTACACCCTGACTCATGGATGCGAGAAAGTAGTTTCTCACTGCTCTCCAAGACCACAGCCTTCCTCATGCACCCTGTTCATATTTTTAACATGCAGCATTGTAATTACATGGTGAGTCGTTCCCTCATGATAAAAATCAGGGCCACATCTATCAGAAACTCAAAAAGGCTGTGAGTGTTGTTGAGCGTTGGCAGCCGAAGCCGGGTTTCTCTTGAACCCTGGCACTACGGTGGCATGGTGTTGGTTTCCTCTTTCCTGTTTCTCACTCCAGTAACTCCATCCACTCAGATTGAAAATTCCCATCAGAAGAATTTCTTTGTAAATCCCGTCAACCAAACCAGCTGCTGCAGAAACTATGCTGCACACGCCCATTAAATGCTGAGTGGAAGCTCTAACAGTCCTCTCCTCTCTGCTCCCAGGTTGCGAAGAATGTTTCTCTCCGCCTCTACAACGAATTGGAGGCGGTGCAGAAGAAGAACTCCCAACTAGAGTGGGAAAACGAGGCACTGCGGGAGAAGACACAGGAGCTGGAAGTGGCAAAGCAGGTCCTGCAGAGCGAGGTGGAAAAAGCCCGAGAGGTGAAAACCTTAAAGCCAAAAGTGATCAATATGTCGGCAAACAGCTGCATCATTGGGGCAGCTGGTAGCATGGCTGCCTAATAGTAAGAAATTAAAGTTTTTTTTTATTAAAAAAAAAGTTTAGCTGCAAGGCAGTTTGAACCGCTTCACATCATAAAAACATTAAACAGGTGTGCAGCAAAAACATCAAAAATCATGGGGAAAATATCAGTGCATCAAAACCTTTTCTCGATTGTAACTAATTATTAGGGGATGATGGTTAATCTGTGATACAATGTTTAATTTAGAGCTGCTTCTAAACCAGGATTTGTTTGCAAACTTTAATTTAACGGAATAAATTATGATGCGAAAGACAGGTAAGATCAGTAGAATAGTCATCAAGATGGCTGGAGTGTAGCATAATCTAAGGTGCTAATCAGATCATCCGTGTATTAGTACTCTCTGGGTACTCCATCTTCCTCATAACTGTTATTTCTACTAGTTGACATTATTGCTTAACACAATGAACGTGTACTTAAGCTTAACAAGTCCTAACAATTTTAAGATATCTTCTTAATTGTGTTTTGCTCTTTCTTTTAAAAGATCTAAAAGATTTTATTCTTACAAATGTTTGTTGGACTAGTAATGCTTATGTTGTTTTTTATACACAATAGTGATGATCGACTTAGGTTTACCAGGTTTACGTTAGATTAAAACTTTCAGCTGGGATTTAATGTCCATTTTTATGGTCAACCAACCTCCGCTACCCACCACAGCTGCACCCATCCAGCCAGCTGTCCCCCTCATCCCTGTAAGGCGACCCTTACGTGATATGAGAGCAGGGCTGGGCTGGCAGCTGCGTGGTGCCGGCGATGGGGGAAGCAGCCCGGTGGTATGTTGAGCCCAGAACCCCGAGCACAGCTGACATTGTGGCCTGAGATGACAGAGAAAAAAAAGGCACAGAGGGTGCAAAAGATTACAAATATAGACCCTCTCTGACTTCCTGCCTTTCTGCTTGCGTTAAGCTGGGCTAAATCAGGATCAGCTTGTATTATGGCATCCAGAAAGGCCTCGGCGCCAAACACACTCTGACCCACAACCTTCGTCTTTGCTATTTTTTATCCTGATGTTGACGATTCTCCAAACACCCGCCGGGATCGTCACATCCCTCGACCGCCCTGGAATCGTCGTTTTTCCCATTTGCATGTTTTCGCTTTAATCCTGGATTCAGAGCTTTGGCTTCAGTTTGGTCTGGAACGCTCAATCTGAGGCAGCTGCTAGTCTCATTGATCTCAGCAGTGAAATCCACTTAGATTACCTAATCTATTGAAGAAAACGCAGGCTAGGAGGACAAACAGTTCAGGGACTGAAGATGCAGCTGGGCTGTTTCTGACCCTGATAAATATAAATGATTAAAGACGAACTTTTGATTCTAACATAGATTACTTCGGGTCTCTCTCTACTTGTTGGAAATAAGTCCTGTTTCGTGTTTGTACCTTCAAGTTTAAGATCTCTATCATATAGAAACAAAACGGCTCCAGACATGTGTTACCGATGAAAACTCAAAGGCAGTAGTTAAAATAAGTTAAGTGTTTCAAGAAAGCACACTGTAAGTTCCAGAAAGCTGACTTTGGTCATATTTTCCCCTCGCAGTTTTTTTCTCTCTTCATTTTTAAGGTCATGGATCGTCTCATACCTATAAGTTAAACAAAAGTACTCTGTGCTTTTAAATGAAAGCAAGCTTTTGCATGCTTAGAAATAATAGATGTAGTAGGAGACTAACCTCAAATTTCAGAGAAGTATCCTTTTAGTTTTTAAAAGAAATAACCTGGAGGTACTCAGAAATTTCAGTATGTACAGAAAGTATCTGCTGGAAATCCTAATGGAAGTGTTAAACTTCAATAAGGGATTTTGTCAAAATTAAAGATAACCAATAGTTACACTCAATATATATTTTTATATCAACTCTAATTTCATACAAATATTAATCAGTTATCACAAATAAAGCAGAAAAAAACTGAGTGCAGCCATGTGATCACTTTGTTCACACACCTCTAACGATGGAGAAGAAGGGGCTCCAATTAATAGCAAAAGTCTGTATTTACCTGTTTTCTAGAGGCGGTGGTGGCTGTGGAAAGCGAAAGAGTAACAACTGTTATCATTATGCACAAATAACTACTAAACTAAATCTTAACTGCATATCTGGTAGAGCTTCAGAGGAAGCAGCTCAAAGTCAAGCTCTGGGGAAAATCTGTTTTTCCAACGCAGAAAACAAGTTTTTTATTTACCTAACTGAAGCACTCTGGTTAAGATGCGTACAACTCCATCTTTTAATATAAAATTACACATCTAACAAGTCCATATCTAACAGAAGCCTATCTCTCATGCCTTAGAGCACGCTGAAGAGGAGAAGCATTAGATCCACAGCCAGCAAGGTGGAGAAGAGGCTTTCTCAGCAGATGGAGGTTTGACAGTTTTGACTAGTTCCTCCTGTTAACGTTGGACAGACTCCCTTGTTATTTCACGACTGTTGTCCCCGACTGTCTGTTTAAAGGAGGACAGCAGTGATCTGAAGTGTCAGCTCCACTTCGCCAAAGAAGAGCTTTCTCTCATGTGCAAGAAGCTGACCAAGCTGGTGTCGGACAGCGAGCCCATGAGAGAGGAACTGGCCAGGTACCGGTCGGCGTACGGAGGTTTAGATGCCGCGCAGTCACCCGAGGGCACACAGAGCTCGACCCATGCCAGGGAGGCAGAGGTCAAGGTTCATTTGAAGCTCGTCGAAGAAGAGGCCACGCTCCTGAGCCGGCGCATTGTCGAGCTGGAGGTGGAGAACCGGGGCCTGCGAGCCGAGATGGGCGACCTGAGGGAGAAAATAGGCGGCGGAGGAGGAGGAGAGGAGGATGCTTCAGAGGAAAATCCCACAATAAAGGAGGGAGAAGCTGGAACCCATCGTCAGAGAGAGGAGCCAGAGGAGGGACAAGGTGAAGATGGAGAAGGTTCAACAGGCGAGCAGCAGCGCTCAGACAGCCAGGAGAGAGATGATAAGAAAAAAAGCAACGACACGCTTCATGCCATGACCACCAAAGACTATGAGTTTCTTCTTGCTCTCAGAGACCACTCCTGCATCTTATCCTCAGCCATCCAGCAGCTGTCGGTGGCGCCTGGACAGGGACATGCCTCTCCTCCCTCGTTTGCCACCGTATCTCAAATGGACATAGGCTCAAACGCCAGGGGGCAAGGCTCCTTAATCGAGGCGCTGGAGCTGCTGCAGGCCATGCTGCTGGCCTTCATCGAGAAGATGGATGCGCTTCTGAGGGGCGGCGACGAAAGCAGGGGCTCTGTCAGAATGGAGGGATTCGCTTGGGATTTCTCTTCTTTTCTCTGCGCGAATTACGAACGTTTGAAGGAGCTGCATGTGGAGGAGCTCTGCGGCGTGCAGGTGCAACAGAGAGCGAAACAGTCGAGTCAGGACGAAGTGATGGACGGCTGGAGGGACCCAAAACTGCAGCTGTCGTTGCAGATTCTCTGGCTCCTTCACCACTGGTGCAACGTAAAAGGGACAAACCCAGAGGGGAAAGAGGTACATGACAAAATTGGTGAAAACTTTCTAGATTATTAACGTTTTTTTTTTTTTAGAATATTTTACTTTAAAGGATTAAATAACCAGGTTACAAGAAGAAGTCAAACTTGGGATAAGGTCCACTATCCTTGTGTCGCAGGACAAATTGCAATTTATTAAAATTACTGGACATGAACTAGAAAAGAGACAAAACAGTTTATTGTTAAATAAAATATTTAATGAAAGGCAGAAGGTGCTACTAATTTTCATGGATCCTAGAGCTCAACAACCAGCATGTGGGAAGGTTTTAGATATGTCCTAAAAAATTATCCGTATTGTTTTGTAATAAATAAGTTATTTTCTCTTGGGACTGACAGCTTTTGGTTTCACAAACACAGATTTTATTTGGATTATAATCCCGCTTTATCGCAGTACATTTCTTAGCAGTTAACAAAACCATTTTTGTATTTTTTTTTTTTTTTCAGCACACTTGGTATGTTTTTCATTGGAGAAGTAGCGAGAAGAAACATTCCCTCCTCCATGGCACATTTAAAACAGAGCGGTGATATGTTAGCGTTATATTTGTGTCGTTTATATGGGGTAATGTGCTAAAAGTTACATTTAATTTGCATAATACTAGCGTTAAGAGGTCCTTCTCCCATTTATTGCTGAATGTGTCCTTATCTGGTATAGTTAAAGCCTCCTTAAGTCTACATCCTATTGAAATAGATCTAGATAATGCCTGGTCAGCATGACAGAGACACTCGCCTGGAGACATTACAGGTAACCTCCATTTAGTTTTTGATTGATTCTAATATGATCACATAAATGGATGTAGCTTTCTCAGAAGTTAATCCGAAAGATGAAGTTTTGCCCCATAAAGGGAGTTTGGTAGAAAGAAAAACTACTACTTTATCAAATTTGGAGTAAATTGATTATTAAAGGATTATCAATTGCCGTTGTAAATTTTAAGGTAATTCAGATTTTAACATTACAAAATACTTTCAATAGGACATAATTTTGTAGTGAAACAAAGATGAAACAGTTTATTTTTAAAATAAATTGGTAAATACTTTATGTAATCACCACTTTCTGTCCAGGGAAACCATTTTTGCTTGTTTGTACTTGCTCTGTCTCACTGCAAACATGATACCATGGATTGTTTTCAAGGATTGCAGCTTAGTGGCATCTACCTGAGCTGTGGATTTCTGCAGCTCCTCCAAAGTTACCATCGGTCTCCTGGCTGCTTCTCTGAATCGGTTCAGGTAGACGGCTATTAGACGGTTCTCAACCAGATCATCAAACCTTAACATGTTGTTTAACAACCCAACACTGGTTTGAATTTATACAAAAATATCATTAAAAATGTATATTTTAAATTATTAAATGAGACAAGAATGAAAATACATTAAAATCTAAGTATCAAAATAACAACATTAATAAAAAAAATAGGAGTTATGGTAAATGTTTTGTCATGATAAGAATCTGAATTAACAATTAACTCCAAAAACTGACTGAATTACTCTTACTTGCTTCCCCTCTATTTGTTCGATTAGATCATTTATAAATTCAAAATTCAAGTTTAAATACAGTTTCTTTGTGCAGTTTTGTTATAAAATTTGCACTTCTTTATTTTAATAGTGTTGCAATCCTGTTATTATAATGCTTTTTATATCATTACTTATATTTTAATTGTAATATGAATAAAAGATAATGTGATAAAAAAAATCACATTATCTAAATCCGCCCACACCTGCAAATAAAATCACATTTTATGTTTAATTTATAAAAATTCTCAGCCAACCTTCTCCCTGACATTTCTGCTTTTTAACTTTGTACAACTAAAAACTTGTAAACCATTCCTTTTTTGTTTCACAATTAGAGAAAACTTTGTGTTAATCTTTAACGTGAATCACTCTAAAATGTTTAGGTTGTGACATGAAAAAGTAAAAAAATAAATAAATACTCCTCTTGCTGTTTTCAATGTTTTTCTCAAACAGACGCTTAGACGAGAACATCAAACTTGGATTTTCTTTTTTTCCAGTGTAAAGATAAAACCCTGCACGTGCTGCTCGGGTTGCTTCAGGACCTCAGTGCAGAGCTGCGAGACGACAACAAGGCAAAGCCGGCTCCGTGCAAGGAGGCAGCCGAGGTAAAGAGGATGCCCCCTACTCCCAAACACACTTCCCGCTGTGCATGACACAGTGGGAAGTCCTCCCGATGATCTCCGTCTCTCTGCCTGCTTCATGAGAAGACTCATGCCAAAGTGTTTACAGTAATCTGGTGTGTGAGCCAAAGCCAACCAGGGCAGATGTGTTCAGATCAACTCTGTTCATACCCCCGACTGATTCGTTCCTGCTTCTCCAAACATGGCTCCTACGTGTTGTTGTTTTTTTGACACCCGATTGAGCAAATACTAAACAAATCTTTATTGCAATTTGTTCATCAATCAATTTCTACTTCAAAACTGCGTAAAATAATTCCTAATTCCTCAGATTAGGCTTTATTACCAACCTCAGAGGAACATTTAGTCTGCAATATGAAAAAAAGACTTTACCAGCATGCTAACATATTTCTCTATGGCAGCGATTATTAGTTCTTTTAGATTTGCTTAAATTGGATTCCTGATAACTGGCTGCAACAAACATTTAAAGGAGAGCCAGTCTATTTAATATGATGCAATTTAGTTAAGACCGGTATTTGTTTTAGAATATGTAGTACAGAGAACAATGGATTTGAGGAGACAAAGGAGGGCTAATTGCCAAGAAAGACCATATCTAATGGCTACTACCGCCCCAATTACATAGGAATGAAGATAAATTACATTTATTAAACATTTAATGAAAGTTTACCCTGTTAAAGCATCAGAATGCATCAGACTCTCTCTTCACCTTCAAGAAATCCTTGAAGACCTTTCCCTAAAAGCTCTAAATGCGCTTATTACTTCCTGTTAGCTTATAGCACTCTATGAATGCTGTAAGTGAGGGACATATCCTTAATGTTAAATCCTTCTCCAGGATACTGCAGGTAACTTATAATTTGTAAATTGCATCATAGTTCAATGTTGAACCCTGTTTTTGTAAGTCGCTTTAGGTAAAGGCATCTTTTAAATGCATAAAAGTGAATGTAAAATGTAAATGTTTACATGAGATAGGTGGTCTGGTTAGTGCTCGAAAAGTCAGATGTCGAATGGGGAAAAGTTCGACATTTAGATGAATCTGCCATAGTTACTGAGCCAGGACCTTAGGTGACACTGTGACTTTAGCATCTCATCCATGGATAGATTAAGATTGAAAATAGCAGCAGCAACTTCATCCATACTAGTTTAGACCAACGCATGTATTTCTTACTAGAGGTTGAGTTAAACTGAACAGGGTGAGGATCCTCCATTTTTTGTTTTGTCTTCTTTCTGCCAGTAAATGCGTACAATTACTCCTTCGCATGTTCACTTTTCTAACTGGGGAATACTTCACAACACCACTATTTCTGTAGATACCCCGATCACTGGTGTCGTTTAAACCAGCTGCTTTATTTCTTCCAAAATATCACATTTTCACTGAAAACTGGCTCAGTGAAAGTAGGTCAGTTTGGAGGATGAGTTTCTCTTGGTCCAATTTTGCTTTTTTCAAGTCAAACAAAGTTCACTTGACTTCCGATGCCCATTTAAAGCAACAGCTCGACCGTTCTTTACAGGTGTAGGAATGGCTGTGGCCATTTTTGGATCGATTTTACAAGTTTTTCAGCGATGGGAGCCGAACATTTTATCAGAAGACATAAGATAAAGGAAGCTGAGAAAAAGGAAAACACAAATCAGCACTGCTTGCTTCAGCCAATGTTTATGTCCTGATTTATCACGGATGGCTTCTTCTGGGGGAATAATTATGACACATTTAGTGCCAGTGATGTAAAAGTGGGATACAATGCAGCATTTCTTTTCAGACTGCAGACGCTTTGCTCCCGTTTCATTTCGGCTTGTTTTCATTACGCTTTTCATCGTTCGAAAAAAAACAAACCTATCCACATGAATCGGATCATCTTAATAGAGCAAATTCGAATGTGGTTGGATGAGAAGTATAAACACTTTTACTATTCAGATATCCTATTTGTATGCAATTCATCACACCTGGGCAGTGAGCACACACATAAAAATGTACCTACTGAGCAGCACCAGCGAGGAGGTTCACATTTTTCAACATTAAGAGTTTAATATGACATAACTCATTATGGTCTAATGAAATATTTTGTTTTTGGGGGAGGTGTGTAGTTCACTATAGGCCCCTGTGGCCTGTTTTAAGTTTTAATACTCAATGGGATTTTTTTTCCTTAATTACTTTCGCTTTTATACTTTAAGTAGTTTTGAAACAAGTACTTTTACCGTTTTACTTAAGTAAAAATCTTGAGTTGATCCTTCTTCAAACCCTCATATCTATATTTCTTCTTGAGTAATGTGAATACTTTTGAAAACCTCTGTTTGTTTCGTAAATCCACTGGAGTCTTGTGGCTCCAAAAAAATGAGACAGACTTTGCTGAAAGTTTCTCCTGGTTAAAAAGTTTTTGAAACTTTCTGCTGTCAGAGCTGGAAGAATTGCTGCAGAGTCATTGACTTTAACCAGTTTCCATTGTTTCATTGCTTGCATATTTTAATATGTTAGACGAATTTGAGAGACTTGATGATTGTAGGTTTCTGTCTAAGGCTTGGCTCTGTCTCGTAAAAGACCATGAGATTGAAAGGCTGTGAACAAGTTCTTTATGAATAAACCTAAGGGAAAACCTTTGTTGGGTAGAGCTTTTAAAGCAACACTAAAGAAGTTTGCTCGATTTTGCCGACCCAGTGTGGACAAAAGCTGTTGTGTTTTGACTCAAGAAGTTTATGTTTCCCATTAATACGCATAGCTTGAAAAATCCTGAGCTCCAAGTCGCCTGCAGTTGGATTAAAGTACATTTCTGAATCCAGTGGCAGATCCTTTTTTTATGTTCAGGGATTTCTATTGGAGTTTAACTAAACACTTTATGATTTTCTGATGTTTAAAGGACACACTCAAGTGTTAAATTTGCTTTCTCTCTTTTTGATTAGCTTTCCACCGGTGCCGTTTTCCACGATGCTCAACACGTTGGAGCTGACAGGTCAGTGTTTTTCCTTCTGCTTGTTCTCTTCTGGAGTCCATCAGAGGTTCAGTTTTTTGTCCTCCGCCTGCAGCTCCAAAGAACAGAGACTCCGGCGGCTGCTCTTCCCACACAGCTCTCAAAGGAAGAACTGGTGCTACCTGACCCAGGAGGCAGCCCAGCTGGACCGAGACAATCCCGTCAAGACCTGGGACCATTTGATCATGCCTCTTAGCTTCCCAGAGCTTGATTTTGAGCGGATGTCGGTGGAGAAAAGCCACACGGCCCCCGAGAAGACGGCTTTCCGCATCTACTACAGCCCTCCGTCAGCCCGCAGAGTCCACCTGGCTCAGCTAAAGCAAAGCCCAGTTGCGGACAATACATCCGTGGACACCTCCTCTCCCTGGTGCACGCCGCCCACCTCCTTCTCCCAGCTCTGTCTGGGCTCCTCCGCAAACCTGAGCGACGACATGAAGGAGATAACCGCCGGCTGGAGGCAAACAGTTCACGTCAGCTCGCCTGAGAAGAGAGGGAGATTTGGAAGCCGCTGGGTGGAGGTAGCCTGCTCCGGTACACAGACGCACACAAGGCCACAGATGGTGAGTGTTGGTCTGCAGACAGACGAGGCTCAGGCGTCGATGGCGGTGAGAAGCCCCTCCAGACTCCCGACCGCGTCCCTGGTCTCTGCTCGCTCACTGGATGGTTTGGCAGGTCGAGTCGAGAGGCCCAGAACCTCAACATCCTCCCCCAAACTGTACCGAAGGCACTCCTCCTCTCTCTCATCGTCTCCCAGTTCGAGCTACTCTTCATCCTCATCCAGTTCCAGAGATCGAGGGCAGTGGAACTCAAACGGCCTCACCTGGACCAGACAAACCAGCCCTAGATCCGGCGCAGTCCAGAACCTGAGCTCTGCCACCAACTCTAAGCCGCCCGCAAGATCCACCGGCACAAACCGGTGTGGTTTGGTGACCGAGTTCCTTCGAAGGGTGAGCGGCCGAGCGGACAAACCCGCCCCGGCGTCAGGCCAGAAGACGAAGAGCGGCCTGAAGGGCCTGGAGCGCGCTCCAACGAGACCTCAGGGCGCGCCGCTGCACAGGAACGACAGTGTGACCAGGATCGTCAACCAGAGGTTCATAAAGCAGAGAGACGAGGCGGCTCGGGGCCAGAGGGAGGCAAAGGGAGGCAGCGCGAACCAGAGAGTCCGAAACATTCAGAGCACGGCTGCAACGGAGGTAACAAACACTAACATGTGACGTAGCATTTCAGGACCCAAAATGTCTTTCAACACAACCTATAAAACAACCAACTGTCCTACACATATAGATTGAACAGCTACTTTCTATCTTAATTATTGCATTACTTTATCGTTTATCGTTATCATAAAAAAAAAAAGTGTGTTTATTGAGTAGGAATTTCTAACTCAAAACTAAACTAAACTCACTTACTTACAATTTTTTGTTCCATGAAAGCAATGATAAATTCAGAAAATATGTTTGTATGTTGTCACTTTGTGCACATTAGTGATAGCAAACACACATCTCAATGTAACCGGTATCATTGAAAAGCCCTTTTTTTAAACTAGTATCTTCTTAAAGAGCAGATTTGTGTTATAATTATTTACTTGCTGTTTTATTCATATCACCCATCACTATTTTGACATTCTAGTCATCTTCTAATTTGAAAGTCGAAGTTTAATCGGATTGTTGTCTGACGTGCTCCCTCTTTCCATCCTTGGGTTTTACCTATACGCTCAAAATTAAAGAACTATGTGGTTTTTACCACACAAAAAAAAAACTTTACACGCAAATAACAGGCACTCTTAGTTTTTCATCTGAAAGAACTGCAAGACTTTTGGATAATTGGATTTGTAAAGAACACAAATAGCTTAAAACTAAAACTTTATTGTTTGTGGAAACTTGACTTCTTGAAGACGTTGTACCTTTTTTTTCTAAAAGCCTTCTTCAGTTTCTTTCTCATGAAAGGCGAAAACGTCTTTAAGAAACAGTAGACGAAGTCCAGTTGTCGTCCACTCTTGGGATTGCAGAGTCCCGCTTGGCGAAGAATCCACACCGGCGTTCTCTGTTTCCAGCCTTTTTTTCCACAGCAGCTGTTCCGACGTTCGACAGGCAAACTTTTAAATGGCTTTCTCAAATCTTCATAGTCAAGTCTTCACACTCCCTTGAGGTGGTTAGTGGTTCATGTACTAAAAGAAAGATGGAAAAACTTTCGCAAACTAGGTTTGATGTAAGACAATAAATAAGGCTACATTCACACAGCAGGTTAATGTTACCCAAGTATGATTGCTAGGGATGTCCAAACGGCCTAATTCAGATATTTACACACCCAGAAAAACATGATTTGTTACACTTTTATATTTGTTGATAAATCGGATACGTATAGTAAAAGTTTTCTGTTTAAATTTCATCCCTCATTCACATCATTGATTTTAGACATACGTAACAATTTTGCGCCAAAAGAGGCCGAATGGTCTAGATTGTTAGCTTTCTTTTTTCTAAGCTTAGCTCATTTTGTTATGGTCTTGTACGGTCGGCTCCCATTGATCAACGACTTTAAAATAGATACAGAAGGATGTGTCCAGCGACACTGTCGTAATCGTTGCGCTGCTGTGTGACGTCTGAGTAGCCGTGAACGACAAAACGGATTCTAGTGAAACTAAACTGAATTAGGCATGGAGACCTGCTGCGTGAACAAAGTCTCTTTTTTTTTGTCTGACCAGGAGGGGAACTACGACTGCAGCTCCAGCAGCACGCTGACCTTCTGCTTCGCTCGTCCGTCTCGTCAGAGTCAGAGACCGGCATCCGTCCCGCCTAAACTCCAGCGACACCGATTGTCGGCGCCGGCGGGAGCTGTTGCGGACTCCAACTGTGGCTGAAGAAGAACAGGGGGGAAACAATGGTGCTCTTTCACTTTAAAAATGCCAGAGACAAGAACAGTGTAGGAGGATTTTTATAGTTGTTGTCTATTGTTATGAGTAGAATCAGTTTTATGTGGAGTGTTTAGGAGGGCTCTGAGCAAATCTGAAGGCTCATCTCTTTTTTATAGTCTGTAGTCTGTATTTCACCAACTTTTGGTTGATTTTTGTACTTTCTCGGTGCTATTCAATAAATCTGTGTTGAAAGTTTTTTTTTGTTTGTTTTAAGCTTCCAGATTACCTTCCAGTCTTTACTTCCAGGATGTCTGCTGACTATTTACGCCACATGCTCCAAAAAAGAAGTTGCGCCTTCTAAGTAGTTAATAGGATGAGATTTCCTCACTTGTTGAGGTCACCACCCACCTCCCTTCCTGTCTCTTTCTTTATCTCCTTGCTTCCAGTGATGAGAAAAACAACAAGCCGCTCGTCAGTTCTGATTTGAATCCTCGACTTCCCGTCAGTTAGGTTTGCTGAAACGCTTACCTCCTCACTCAGCAGCTGTGTTGCTGTGGTCAACCACGGCACCAGCAGTGAAGCACACAATCGCACGCGGGTCAGGTTTCCACAAGGACCACACGTGTTTAAACTCTAGGGTTTCAGTCAAAACATGCTGAAATATGAGTTTACCTCCCACCTGAGAATCTTCAGGTCAGCAAACCTTTATTAAACGTAACAAACATGAGAAGCAGCTAAAAGAACTTTATTTGTGAGAAATACAAAAACATGCTTCCAAGCCTGTAAAGAATTCATCTGTGTTGAATTGAATGGTAAAACTTCACAACAAATGAATTTGACATATTTCACAGCAAAAAACAGATTTATCCTGCATATTTGTGCATTTGAAGAAAAACATTTCATGTCTTTTTCAATATTTTTCCACAAGTAATAATAACAGAAAGCTGTGGCACATATTTTAAATTGAGTGTCCTCTACTCTGTTATCACTAAATTAACTTGAGTGCATCTGGAGAAGTCACTTGATTTATGCTGTAAAACAATAACTTTTGGACAACTCACAGAGTTCTGTTTAATCTAAAAATATGAGCTGTTACAATGCAAACTTACCTAATAAATATAAAAGGAAAATAAACCTGCTATTTATGAAGAACACATGAAAAACACAATTTTCTAGCCTGAGCCACTCTAAGCAACTGCTTGAAGACCACAAACAGTCAAAGGACCCCGATAAATGCTTGAATTTTTAGACAGACAGATTGTTTTTTTGTTTTGTTTTTGGAAATAAGAATATTAGTACATTTTATAAGGCTATTTTAGCTTAAATAAATGTAAAACTTTTAAAAAGTAAAGCAATTTGATTTTGCCTTGTAAAAGCATAAACAATAATCTTCACTTCTGTATTCTTGTGTCAGTATAATGCTGAGTTTAAAGTGCATTTTGTCTTTAGTCTTGGTTTGTCCACAATTTTATTTTAGCGAATAAATAAATAAAATGTAGCCCCATCTTCCAGATTTAACCAAATATGTATTGAAGTTTGGTCAGTGGAGTTAATATTTGTTGTCCTTGTTCGCACATACATTTCATGGTCCAAAGGAAGAAAATGAACCATTTTATTTTGCATTATCTAAAGCCAAAAATAGACAAATAAAACATTTAAATTAGTCGGTGGGAATCTCCCCTGCAGCATGAACCAGCAGATATATTTCTGTGTTCTGGTCCAACAGGTGTGTTAGATGGATAGCGAGATGCACTTTGTTTACTTCTGGAGCTGTGCGGATGTACAAACTTTTTCATGGCTCTTAAAAAAACCATCCAAGCCTCCAACGATGCTGAAAAACAGACTTGCTGGAGGCTTGTACAGTTATTAAGAAACAAACACGCCCACAAGGTTCTGAACCCCTTTAACAGGATGAAGTTCCTAGGATTGAACTTTGATCTGGGCCCCGTATGACCTTTCGCCGCCCTTGTTTTCACCTTTATGTCATATCTTCACTGCGTTTAGCTGCAGTACCACATCTGACCTGCGGTGGCGCTCCGTTTAGCTGCAGTACCACATCTGACCTGCGGTGGCGCTGCGTTTAGCTGCAGTACCACATCTGACCTGCGGTGGCGCTGCATTTAGCTGCAGTACCACATCTGACCTGATGTAGCGCTGCGTTTAGCTGCAGTACCACATCTGACCTGCGGTGGCGCTGCGTTTAGCTGAAGTAGCACATCTGACCTGCGGTGGCGCTGCATTTAGCTGCAGTACCACATCTAACCTGATGTAGCGCTGCGTTTAGCTGCAGTACCACATCTAACCTGACATAGCGCTGCGTTTAGCTGCAGTACCACATCTGACCCGCGGTGGCGTTGCGTTTAGCTGCAGTACCACATCTGACCTGATGTAGCGCTGCAGCGGAAGCTCTATGCTTTAAACAAGCGGCAGAACTTCTTCTGCGCTCTTGTTCGTGACACACCAGGAAGTGTTTGTGTTTACGTTCTGCAGATGGATATTTTGTTTTTACTGGCATTACTGGAACGAAGCTAAACATGGAGTCCGTGTTTTCCCGGTTTGACCTGTATAACTTCGAGGAAGATGAGCGTTTTGTTGCCGGGATGAAGACTCTGACCGACGGAGGCCAAACCGAGCTGCTGAAACTGAAGCTGTTCTTCTACAACAGGTCAGCTCAGATGTGTTTATACACACATATCTACTCTAGTACTCTCTAACATTTCTGTTTTCTGTAGACTATAAAATTAAACATAAGTTAAAACCAGAAGAAGGAGAAAAAAAAAAAAAACAGAGCATCACCTTATGGAAAAAGTTAAGGGAAAGCTAAGGATAAATATGTGGCAACAAACAAAACTCTCCCTAAAAAAAGATGTAAGAAGTTGGTTTAATGTTATCTAGGACCACAGTTCACATCTAAATAAAATACAACATGGCTAAAGAGAAGCAGTCTCAGGTTTAAGGTGTTTGGATGAGAGTAGGTAAACCCAGGTCACATCAATGCTAAATAGCAAAAATGATCAAATATCTGAAATTAGTTTTTGTGTTTTTCTCCATCATGATCTTAAGACAGATGCTTCGACACGTACAGAAAAGAGATATAGGAACATTAGAGCAACATAAAAGGTAACGACGCACGCACCAGGAAATAAAAACAAACCACTACTAGTTATTTGAGTTAATTGGTCTTAAAGTGAAATCAAATTGAAATAATATAAATACATTTTTATAAGATTTGTTATGCAAATCTACAATATCTTGCTGTTAAACATGGTTTTCTATTATATTCAAGTATTCAACATGTATGTACATTTTATAGTTGGCTTAAGCTGCTGATTAAAACATTTTCATTTGTGTTTATTTTAAAAATAAATCCACCTAACGACTTTAAATAGACTACATTAGTCTTCGTTTTTGTCGAAATGAATTCTTCTTTAATTGTGTTTCTTTTGGGAAAAATGTCCTCATATTCCTATCTGTCTCCAGGATTGTTGAACCAATAGATCAGCAGAGCTACATACGGTGGATCGGTTCGGCTCGGAATCACCAACAGAGCCAGACACCTCAGTCACATTCGGCTCCTAACGATAAACCGACAGAAATGACTGGAGGCTCGGAAACGGAGCAGCTTTCCTTTGCAGAGGTAATGCAGCTGGTTCAGGAGGGGAAAGAAGTTTCCGGAGTGACGAAACCGGACATCCGGCCGAGCAACCGGAGTCCCACCCCGTCTCAGATGCGGAGGGTGCAGAAACCTTGGGAAACGGCATCATCGTGACCAAACTTTCACGTGAAGACACATGCCAGATTTAAAACGGTGGATGAGGAACTAAAACAAAAAACGTTTTTCCTGACAAATCTGTTCTGAACGCCATGGACTGAAAAGTCTGTCCTTCAATCGTTTACTAATTTTTTTTCATGGACTATGCAATTAAGTTAACTGATTGTTAAAAAGCGGATACTTTAAGACATTTCTCACTGTAGTCCCTCATCTTCTTAAATATATAAAAAAATGTTTTAGGATTGTTTAAACTAATGTACAATGACATCGTGTGCAGAAGTTTTTTGTCAATTTAATAAAATTAAGGAAAATGAAAATATTGGTCTAAAGATTAAAGAATCTCTATATTTGATTGTAAACTTTGTCACGACAGATTTTAAAATCTAGTTTGTCTGATGATTGACAGAGATTTTAGGTTTCACAACCAGCTGAGCTCAGTCTTCCAGTTACCCTTTTTACCCGCTCCACTTTTAGCTAAGGTCAAAGGTTATCTCCCTTTCAGTGATAATTTATTTTATTATGAAATTGATCAGAAATTAATTGATTTCTGCAACTGGAGCAGAAAGCAGAAGCTCTTCTTCACAACAGAAGGCGTGAATACATACAAACAATATTGATTTTACTTGGCTTTAGCATTGATTTACAATGCTATAACTGACTGGTACCTGTCATAAATGCTGATTTTCTTTTCTTTTTTACTTTTATAATCCAGTCGAACACTCGGGTCAGGATAACAGCTGCTTCTCAGAGTAATTTATGTGTTTTATACTTAGTCCATTTCCTATTGCTTGCTTTTACCACTTTGGTCAGTTTAAACATTGTAAACCATTACTGCAGAGCTAACGTTTGTCTTTTTTGCTAACTTAGCTTCACCCTAAATACCTTTTCTCCTGATAAATTATAAAAGCAGTGGGATCCTAGATGGGAAAGACAGGAATGGGGAACAACTGATGTCATAGTTCAGTTTCTAACCGTAAGTTTACCTCCATATGTTTTTCTAATATGTAAAAAGTGTCATATGGACGCCATCATGGTTTCATACTTTAGAATAAACAATAATCAGGCATTTAGAGGTGATAGTAATTGTGAAGTAACAAAGCCACACTGTTTCTTATGGTCAATAGTCCACATTTATTTATTTATTGTTTCACAATAAAAATGAACTGCCGGTTTTTCTACGTAACATTAAAAACAAACTCGCCTAAACCGTCGACATGTTACCTAGAAACCCCAAACCGAGGCCGCCTACAAGACAAAACTTACAAAAAAAATTAAAAAAAACCACACATGCAACATCAGCACCATCAGTAGAGCACCATCATACGAAGAGCGAGGTAAGCGTGTCCTTGTCTATATTTGCAGATTTTTTTATTTATAGTGTGTGATAGCTCATGCTACAAATTTAATGTAACCGCCATCAGACTTGTGTTTGACCAGTTTGCGTTCCTGAAGTGACCCGCAGGTTAGGAAGAGCGTAGACGTCGCATAGAAGCGCAGCGTTTACTAAAGTAGCGCTGGATGCCGACGTCCAGATCCAGCCGACTGTTTTGAAAAACAAAATGAAGGCACCGCTTGTTTCAGCCATTGTTTACGTCCAGATTTACGTCAATGGCTTTTTCTAGAGCAGAATAACAGAAAAGTCCTATGAAATGCGACATAAGCTTTTCATGGATCCTAATTAGTACCAAATATGAAAGTGACTTAATTAGGATTGGGTCAGAATTGGGTCGTTCAGATTGACGTAAAAAACTCAAATATGGGCAAAAAAATCTGAATCTGATCATTTTTTTCTAGATGTAAAAATAAAAATAACAAAAAAAAACTCACTTTGTTCCTTGTTCTGTTATCCGGGATGAAAATAAAAATACTGCGATTAGCCGAGTTTACCTTAATTTTAGCTGTAGACACATTTTGATGATTTAAATTTTATAGCACTTGATGTGATTTTTTTGTTTATTTAATTTTGGAACAAGGTTGTAACTTAAAAAGTTGAAAAAGTGAAGCGCTGTGAATGCTTTGTATAGCGATAAATATCGGTAATCGTTCACGATGGCAACAATAATATTAGATATCACATATCGGCCCATTCCTAGTTCAAAGATTAGAAAAAGAGGCATTTTTTCTTTTAAGGTAGAAATTATTCAGTTGATCTGGTTTACACTCTAAACAAATCATTGACTGTCCTGATTTTTTTTATGTTTTTTGTTGTTTTAGTAAACAAACAAAAAAACATTATGGATCACAAGCAGTGCTTTCAGGAATCTGTAATTATTGTAGCAAGTTTATAATCCATTTTTAATATGTTACAGATCCTAGGTTGGAGCTGATTTAAGCCTCTCCAGAAGCTAAAAAAGCATTTTAGCATTTTTAACTGACTGAATTAGAAAACAGTTTAATTCCTTGATTGTTCGTGAAAGACACTGATAAAAAAAAAAGCAGTTGGGTTCACGTTTCCCACTAAAATGTCCAGAAAGGGAAAAAAGAAACTTAAAAAACAAAAAATGTAGAGTCTAGAAAAGTGAGTTTAAAACTTTAAAACGTGACATTATGAGAGTAACTAACAAACTAGACCAACCCTATCAACATCTTGGTTTTGGTATTTTAGCACAAGGACTGACTTTAAATGCATTTTTTTAGCTTTTTATTTATAACCATAATAAGTTAATGACTCATTCTTTTCAAAATACACAGTTCAGGGATTTCAAATATTGAATTTAGGGCTTTTATTTTCTTACCACAGGACATTTTCTAAATAAGGTTTTTTTCCTCTCAGTATGAAACAAAGGAAAAAGTATTTTTTAGGCTAATTATATTAAAGAAAAACGGTAAAAAATTAAATAATCTTAATAAATTATAAAGGACATGATTTGGAAATGAAATCTACTGAAGGTTTAAAGAGATGTACATAAAATCCAAATGATATAATTATAAAAGTAGCTCAGAGAGTGGATAAAGGTTAGTAATCTAACATGTTTCTGATTATTCATCTTTATTGAAATTAAATGATGTTTCCTAAGTTGTCCCTTTTTCAATTTTACTGGAATTTTATCCATTTTAAACTGAATTTTCTGTTTCTTATTCAAACATTGAATTAAACCTTTTGTATTCACAGTAAAAGTTTTACAAAAAAGTGAGTAAAAATGCAAAAAATTGTCTAGGAATTCAAAATAGCACCACAAGCCCTGTTTGACAATCAGATTCAACCTTTAAAGTTTCTGTTAAAAACGATCTGATGACATATAAATTACACGAAAGCACCAATTATTTCATTATAAATGTCAGAAAAGAACCTGGAACTGTTTGTTTAGTCATTGTTGAGGTAGAGAGCGAGGCCTGCGGCACAAAGTGAGGTCAGTGGTTCTTTGCAAGGTACTTAAGTAGAAAACGGGAGACGTCTAGTGTACCTCAGGTAAACAAAGCCTTGTGTAGAAGGCCAGGATTTCCAGATGCTAAAAGGCGACAAAGAAAGCTGTAAAAATAAATATAAATATATAGGGTAATCACCTGGTACCATTACTCTAAGAACCCATAACCCTTTGTTGACACACCTTTTTAACTGAATTTAAGCCTCTAGTCTTGCTTTCCACATGTTAGCCACCTCCACCAGATATTAAGGATATCTCATACTTGGGTAAATTTTAGCCAAGACTGAACCATCTGACTCACAACTTCCTCCTTGGTTCATTAAACTCCTCCTGACTCTTTCATGTATCCATTAGCCTCTTGGTAGCAGCCATATCCAATTTTAGCCTAAAGTTTTTACGGGTTTGGGATAAAATATCCAGTTTTCATTGTCAAACTGTTGCATAGCAACAGTGTATATTTAGGTTTCTTTGCATTCCAATCATTTTGATCTTCTATATCCTGTCTGGAAATAATGAGATGAGGAAAATCTTACTGGGGCAGATTAAGTGGATTTCAGGTTTATCACATTTTCTATAATAAATGGTAAGTGTGACTCCAGGAAGACTGAATGAAAATGATCAGTTTAAGAGGGTTCATATTTATGGAATAAGGAAACATGACTTTAAGTCAGTCGTGCTTAAGTTCACACAGTGGGGAGCATGGTGGGGAGAGGGACCGTTTGACGAATGCTGATAGGAAAAGTGTGTCAAACACCAGTCTTCAAGCGTCAGCGCCATGCAAGTCTGCATTTACCCCCTCAAATCAAATATCATCGAGGTCTGCAGAGGCCGAAGATTTAGGCACAAGTTTAGCTATGCTGAACCAGAGCAGCACCTGAAACATAGCTGCCCAAACAACCTGTCAGAACAGCAGAGGTTTGACAAACGTACGCTGCCTGGACCTTTAGCAGGGTCTTAATTCAGACTAAAGGAGGAGCAGTGATCAGACTGAGGGGAAGGTTTAAATTATTAATCACTGGGATTAGCATAATACAAGACGTAAAAACCCATATACAAAAACTCATAAAAAATTTTTTTTTAAAGGCTAAAATATCTTGTTCAAGGTCAACGAAGCAAACTGCATGATTACGGGTCGAGCAGGAATTTAGTCTAAGCCAAACGATTCCTTAAAGTGTTTTTGTTGATGATTTACATTCTGCTGTATTCACTGATCACAAGGATTAGAAAGTTAAAACGACATGTTTTGAATTTTTATGCTTTTTACGGCTGCTATCTCCAAGAGACGAGGCGGACTGCTGGTTTTCGTGATAACGTGCTGTTGTCATAGCAAGTTGTAAACATTGTAATTGTCACAAAAACCTGAGTTGGACCTGAAGGTGTGGATCTTTCTGTCCCCTCACTTTGTGACGCAGGCCTTTGTGCTGAGTAACAATATGATCCGATCACAGCATTAAAAACGACACATAAAAAGACGTCCCTGGCTGCTTGTGAGGAAACTGGACGACTGACGGTCAAAGTAAAAAAACAAAACAAAAAAAAGCCCCAAAACCCAGAGAATCTAACAATTAAAGCACCGAAGGATAAGGCGTTGGGTTTACCACCACTGCTGCCGCGAGGAGAAGGTTCTATTCAGCTGGTTCTATTGGCATTCAAAATAATCCTTTAGTGGCGCGAACAGGTGGCGGATCACGGGGACGCTCCAGGAACGACCCAGAACTCTCTGCCTCTGCATGCGGCTCATGTTGTTCACGTCCGTGTAGTGTTTGGGGAAACCAAATATCCTGAAATGGCAAAATCCGTAAAACATTCGCGTTAACAAACAATTAATTTAATTTAATGCAATTCAAAAATACTATTTTAATCACAGAGGGAAATTAAGATTGAAGTTTCAAATCAAGGTTCTTTACAGAGTTTCTGTAGATGAACTCTTGTAGAGGCCTTTATTACTGCAGATCTATCAATCCTCTGACTGAAGACACTTCGTCTTATTAATTTGATGAAGAATCTTTGGCACACGTATCTGAAGAGCATCCACATCAAACCAGTCAGCTAGCGTTCTCACACTCGTCATTATTATCGCTCTGGAATCTCTTCTTTTCTACTAATCTGGGATTTACGGCAGCAGTTGAAGTTTATTTACTTATTTTTTCTAACTTTTATGATGCTATTTAGCCTCTCTCAGTTGTAACCAAGTTACTATGGAAGAAAAAATCCCTCTAGCAGCACAGCGACTAGACAAAAGCAATGTCCCAAAAAGAAAGTGTTTTTACCAGAAAAGGAGAAATTAGAAGACAAGAAATGACAAAAACAACAGAGCAACTCCGACATCCTGAAAACTGCATGAATCTGCATTTAGCAAGCGGGTCCCCCTGCTGTCTGTATGTTGGTTTCGTGGTGAGAAGCCGTGTTTTAGACTAAGGCAGGGTGAATGGCGCTAACTTAAATTCTAGTTAAGCTACCCCTAAAGCACTGACACTAATATTTAGCAAAAGCTAACACGCTAAATGAAACATTACAAACAGTATAACATGTTTTGCTCTTTTCTCCAGGCAGATTACAAATGTGTGTGGACGAGTGTTTTCAGTTCCTTCGTTTATTGCATATTTTTGGAGTATTAAATTCCACAGTTACCACTAGTTCTTCAAATCAATCTGTAAGGAATAATACCCCCCCCCCCCAATAAAACTTACGGACATTTTGAAATGACTGAAACTGACTAAAACTGACATGCATTTTCTGTACACCACCATCTAAATTTAGCAGCTGAAATTAAGACGGATTTCTAAGTCTGTGTGAATTTTAGCCTTAGTTTTTTTTATTAGCTTACATAATTGACACCTGCTGTGTTTTTTAATTTGCATCAAAGTTAGATATTCACAAGTCGAGATAGTTTTCCACAGATATATTCAGCAACTGTGTCCTCTCTATCATATTAATAATTAATTATATATATAAGAGACATAAGCTATCAACAAAAAATGTGCCTAAATGGATAATTTCTTTCTTTGACCATCTTCTATGAATTCAACAGTAGCTCCATACAAAGACCTCAGTTCAAAGCTCATTCAGAACCAAAAAACTGTTCAAAACCCATCAAATCTGCTGGTTTTTTCACAGTTCTGATGCTCAGTTTAAACTTTATCAAGCCATCTTTACCACCTCTAGATTCTTACATGCGTTGCACATTGAAAGTGCACAAAATTTATGCTAATTATTTTTTACACACTGTACTTTTTTTAGAATTGTTTTTAACTTTTGCTATATATATTTTTACATTGCCTGTGACCGCTGCTGTCACGAAATAATGTCCCCACAGTAGGACAATAAAGGATATTTCTGTTCTATCCTTGCAATGTGATTGGTGGATCTAATGTAATTTGCTGAATATTAGTGAGACTTTATGTCCCTTTTGTTAGGCAATTCTTCTGCTTTCTATCTTAATGAAATCTAAATGAAACAAGCCAAATACATCAGCACATATTCAAATGAGAAAGTCCCCCCTTACACCTTACAAATAAAGATTTGTTAAGAAAAGATTGAGTTAACATGTAGTTACCATACTAGAATATTATTACTAAAAAAGAATATGGTAAATTTATTGATTCTGAGTGCAGCAAGTATAAAAAAAACACTTTGTTTATTCCATCTCTAAGCGAGATCCGCCCAGACACTGAACATAAGTCGGCTGAAAAACTTTCAGATTTCAGACTAAAACTAAAAACAACAAAGAGAAATCAGCTAAATAAAACCCAATAAAGTCTCCAGGAACTTGGCTTGGCCAACAACACCTACTGTTCCATCTCAGTGCACCACAGGTAGTCCTCTTTGCCATTCATGGAGACAGGTAGAGGCCCCGTCTTCCCTTGCCTTATGGAGTTTGACTTTGTTGTGATTGTGCGCACTTTGTTAAACTGCAGGGAGACATGGGGAAAACAAAACAAAAAATCAAACAGTTAAAACGCCCAGCAAAGAATAACCAAATCAACATGTAAATCTGAAACAAACCTTTGCCATCCGCCCAACTTCCAGACAATCCTGCAAAGTGACTTTGTTATCATGAGACGTAGCCAGAGGTCTAAAAGAAAAGCAGATGGAAGCGTAAGATCCATTTAGATTCGGCTTTAAAGCGGGATTATATGAAGTGAGGGATGAATGTGAGTGGAATAGAACATACCTGCTCATGCCAGGTATGTTTCCCCAGAAGTAGCGAGTTCTGTGAGCGGGGCTGACTTTCACTGCATCAACAAGAACCGGGTTGCACTGAAGGAAGCCGGGCAGAACGCCCACGTTAAACATCGCAATGCATCACAGCGCCTGTATAATGATCATCTTGTGTAACGAGCGTCACCTCAAGGAACCTGCAGATATCGTTTTTGTCCCGAGCGCTCATCAAAACCACGTTCTCGAACAGCCAGAAGAACGGACGGTTGTCCTCCTCCTTCGGCTTCAGCAGCGTCAGGATACGGTAAAACTCGAAAAAGAGTCTCCCGGTTCCCTCTGCAGGAGAAGAGAGAGAGAGACTGGGTTAGGACATAATAAAAACCCGTTTCATCACTTAAAGCTGTAAAAATATTTTAAAACACACCAAAGAGGCCTTTTCTCAGTGGGTTGACCATGGACAGGTCATTACACGGACTCCCTCCGATCAGGAGGTCGAAAGGTCCCCATTCAACCAGCTTAAACATAAACGGACTCAGGTTAAGCTATGCTTAAAAAAAAGATTTGATGCTTAACAAACAGACTTTTTTAGGGTTTAAAGTGAGGCCGGCATCGCCTGTTCCTACATGTTTCCGTGTAATGGCGCGAACGTCGTTCACATATTCAATCTTCCCCTCGTGCTTGATCATTCCCACGACAATCGAGTCGTCGCAGATCTCCGACGCGATGTACCTCTCGATCTTGAAGCCCAGTTCTTTGAGCACCAGATATCCTGTCATAAACCCACAGCATTCATTGTCGGTGTCGAGGACGTTTGTGTGAGTTAATGCTTAATCGAGGTCACGTCGAGACCTCAACTAGCGTTAAAAACATTAAGTACGCATTAATGGCTGAAGATGCGATGAACGTACCTGTTGCGATGCCGTCAAAAAGTGAAAGCACCTTCAGCGGCTTGCGTTGATCGGCAGGGATGGAGGGGTAAACTCTGTGAGGCTCCTTTGGTCAGAAAATGAGGTTTGGTTAAAAAGTTTTATACTCAAGATTTGAAGTCTGTGGAGTCAAAACCATAAGACGCCCACTTAGATGTTAACACGGGTCTCCAATGTGTCTTTTGTCAATAATAATAATTATCTGTCAATAATTTCACATGCATGCCCAATGCCAGTGTAGAAAGGCTCTGTGTCAGCTACCAATCAGAGAGCTGCACCAGGACACATCTTTTCCACTCCAATCAGTGTTCAGCTAGTCATTCAATTTAAAACGTGGCTGAAGCGGAAACAGAAGCGAAGCTGACAAAATTAATATTAATTTTTATATCCATCCATCCATTTTCTGTACAACCTTGGTTTATTGGGGTCGGGTGGGTCTGCTAGCGCCTATCTCCAGCCTTTGGGCGAGACAGGTCGCCAGTCCATCACAAGGCAACACAGAGACATACAGAGCCTTCTTGCTGCAAGGCAACAGTGCTACCCACTGCACCACTGTTCAGCCCATATATATATATATATATATATATATATATATATATATATATATATATATATATATATATATATATATATATATATATATATATATATATATATATATATATATATATATATATATATATATATATATATAATTTTTTACTACCGTTACAAATTACTTCCTCTTGCCACTTAATTTGAAGGAGAAGCACAGGGTTTCTAAGTACAGGGGTTGAATCTCTGTCACTGATGTTGATGTTAATAAAGTAGCTACTTTGAGCCCTTTTGCACTACTCTTAAGGTAAGACGTCTTTTTTGCTCCAGTTTTTATGTAGCCTACGTTATTTTACTTATTAATAGTGCTATTATTTTGATACTGCTGAGCTATTGATTGTTTTAATGCTTGATATTTTGTGAATGAAAAATGCAAAAGACCATAATCCTGACCGATCCCGCTTTCTTGCATGTTAAGTCCTAAGCTTTGTACTTTCCATAAGTTGTTGACACTCTAACCTACATCACTGTCTTGTAGTCGACTGTGTATGTTTTTTTTTTTCATTCATTACTTGTGTGACAGGTTTTTTCATGCTACCGACACATCTTTCAAGGCATGTTGTTCCTGAAACTCTTGGAAAGAGAGAAATACTGATGGTGTAAGCAAGAAAAATGTAGAGAAACCAGTTAACCTGGGAATCATAACAATGACCTAGTACTTTCCATGAAAGCTTCTTGCTGAAAAGAAAAAAATGTACCAGGTTTTGTATTTAATATTTGTTTAATAATTTGTTTAATGAGTTTCCAAGCAGGAGTATTTTGAACCTTCAGATCTAAGTCTTTCTCAACAAAATCCCTTTCACAGCTTTATAAGATTTGATAGGAAAACATCTAACGATGCAGCACTGTTGTGAACCCTCTGGTGGAGGGTCCAATGTCCAATACAAACAGCCCACTGGTTAATAAACTAATGCAAATGTAAGTCAACTTATTCAGAATAAATAAATAAAAAACTGTATTAACACAAAGACAAAGAGATCAAATTAAAACTCAGGTTCTTTGTCCTCCTCCTCCACAGCTTATAGATTTCTAATAAAAGATGACCGTCAGTGAGTCCATGCTTAACGGGGAGAGAAATGCGGTACTTACAAACTCCAGGGCATTGTTATTGGTAAATAAATCCTGAACTTTGACGCTCCAGTCTGGTCTGAGTTTGAGGTTTCCGTCGCACTGTGACGGCTCGCACATGAAGCATCTCCAGGGGTCGACGTCCTTTAGTTTGTCGAAGGTTCCCTCGGCTACCAGGATATCCAGGCAGTCCTTACAGAAGCATCTAAACGAGGAAATGTAAACACGGGAGATTAACTGGGCTGTGCAGCGACGCTTTACAAAGCACAGGATGCATTAAGCTGCCAATGTGACTCTTGATCATGAGAAATACGTCCACACTTTAATATTAGGGATTAAAAGATGTTATTTAGGCATAATTATTAGAAGATAAATGCGTTAGTAGCAGCAGGTCAGTGGCTCATTGGGACGAAGAGCTGAAGGCGCTGACAAGAACAACCTGCAGCCAAATGTTCGGCAAGTCAACAGTTTTTAATCATCAGCAAAACAAGCTCTGATGAAATATATGTTCTTTATGGTTGATCTGTAAATGTGTAAATATACGCAGTATGCCTGTTACGGCTGCACGATATATTGAAAATATATAGTCCTTACAATGTTGGTTAATACATAGTCTTTACAATATTGGTGTGTTTAATATTCACATTGCAATGGACTGTTTGGATCGCAATAATGTTTTCTAATATAATAAATGCACCGAGCTTGCATTTTTAATGCTAATGTAGAGAATCCTGACATCGGCCGACGTAAGGTTGTTTTTGTTTAATACATTTGTCTACAGTATTTGAATTTGTACTCATTAAATAAAAGTATGACGAAGAAGTGAAAGACTTTTAAAATTGTACAGTTTCGTTTCTGTGGCATGAAAGATGGAATAAATAAAAACAGAAAAAAACAAAACACTGGTATCGGTTATTGGCCAAGTTGTTGTTTTCACAATTGGTGCATGCCTAATTACAATGTTCACCAATACTTTCTAACGCGCAAGATTTTGTGAAAGGGTCACAGAAAGAATAACTTTCGGACAAAAAAAACCTACTATATAAAGTTAGAAAAAAAATCTCAATATCAGTTTTAAAGGATATTGTGCAGTGAATTTGCCATATACATAAACACGTATACATATATATTTATGAGTGGGACTTAATTTGCTCATAAATTAAGTATTTAAATTAGGTAAATTGAGCATTCTCATCCTTCATGAGGCTTAATTTGGATTATTTCTCATAAATGTATTTGTGTTTGCCCCTTTTATTGTGATCCAGTGCACCAAAATACTTTCAGATGTCCCCTGATTAATATCTGGAGTCAACCTAAACCCTTGGAGTGAGACACTCGCACGATCCCCAGCCCGGATTAGCCGGGTAAACAAGAGATCAATAAAAGTTTCATCCTAGAGGATTTTTTTCGGGTCGTTATATCTGGACTTGGCTGGGTGAAGCTCTTTTAAAGCTTTTACTACCTGGATGCTGTTATTTTCACTCTTCATGAACTTCTGGTCAAGGGGGAAGAACACTGACAGTGTACAAAAGTGTTTTGATTTATTTTAACCATCAGTTCAAGGCGGGTTGTTCTGGCTGGATGATTATTACTCACAGCATTTACAGGCCCATCAAAAGCAACTTCTAGCATTTAGGAAATTATATTTCTAAAATTCATCGGCTGAAACATATTACATAGATTATTTACACACGCCAACGTTTCCCACGCTTCATTTTCGTCAATTAGGACAAAAAGTACTTTAATCCAACAAACAGTCCTCATTGGAATGCAAATTGCTATTTATTGAACAGAAGTTAGCAGCAGATGATTGTGTAATAAGATCATCCAGTGTTTACCAAAGCTATGTATCCTTTTAAATTAAATAAGAGGTTTTCTCTCATAAATTGACAAAAACGAACCCCAAGAGAATTTAAAGGAAGCACTTTTTGCGTTTACCTGCAGCAGCTGGCGTTCCCACACAGAATCACCTCTAAGCCGGCGCAGCATACGGTGCAATACGACTGGTATCCATCTTCGTCGTAGCGATACAGCGTCTCTGTGAAATTGTCCTGCAAAAATAGACGTGGAAATTTAATGGAACAACTCCTAAACTGCAGCTCTAGGTCCAGATGCGTAGTGCATTTTTACGTTACCTTGCATCTCAGACAAAGACCGCCTTCAAACAAGGGATGCTGGACGTCGATCTCAGTCGATGTACAAGACAAGCAGAAATCTGAAAGAAAACAACAGCTTGCTATAAAAACTTCCATATGTAAGATTTTAAATGCAAAACCAGTAAACTTACTTTCAATTGTTTGGCCTTTTTCTTTGACCTTTTCTTTCAGTGATTCTGTACAAAAAATTATAAGAGGTAAGAAAACAATGTCAACGCTATATGAGTAACATCTAGTCTAGGATCTAATCGTCTACATGCTAGGCTACGGAAACAAACCTCTGTTGTGGGTGATGTTGGCGGCTCCTGCCCTGTTTTTGAAGACATATTTTCTTTTTGCCGGGGGCTGATAGTCGGAGGGAGGGGAGTGGTTCAGATCTTGATTTGAAGAGGATTCTTGTAGATCAGAGAGAGAGAGAGAGCAAAAGCAACTTCATGGGTAAAATAAGAGCAAGGAGATTAAAACAAAGATCCCCTAAATCAAGACTTGGGACTTTGAAGACATTATTAAATAAATATCTGACATATTCTTTGTTTCCTGTTTGTGGCATTTAATAAAAAAAGAGTGATTTTGGTGATTGTAAGTTAACTAAAATGAGAAAAGTACATTTCATTTATCTCCAAACAGGTCTCTTTTTATATACTTTATGTAAAGTTAGGTTTTAAAAAGTATGTAATTAGCTTGCAGTGTGTGAATTCATGGCACTAGGAGGAATTACAGCAAACCAGAATATGCATAAACCCATGTTAGAATGTTAGCTAGCATTTGGACGACAGCACAAAGGACATGGTATAACCAGAAGTTTTCAAACCCAGAGATTACAGGAAGAAGGAGAGGGATAAACGTACAAAAATTAATTTAGCAAGACATACCAGGAGGTGCAAATCCTCTCGCTCCTGTAGGCAGAAATCCTTCAGAAGCCCAATCGACCATCAACTTCAGCTCCTGTTCTTTGTTACCATGTGCTTTTGCAAAAGATTTCCCACATCGTTCAGCAGCCAACTAGAGACCAAAGATGACATTCAGTTTAGAGGCAAACATATATCATCAGACATAGCAGGGAACACGTTCAATTCATCTAGTAGACGAAATCGTTCCACATTTCTTGGCTTATTTATTATGTTAACTCATGATTGTGGAACATTCAAACATGAGCCTGATTTGCTTTAACGTTTGTTTAATAACAACAAGGATTGGGAACATTCAAAACAACTTGGACAAAAAATTTTTTTTCACGTGACAAAATAATTTCTATTTCTATTTGATGTAGATTAAAAGTCCAAAAAAACAATTCCATTCAATTCATACGTTATATTGTTAAAGATATATGAAGGAAACCCCAATCTGGCTCAAATGCACTGCAAAAAAGTTGTTGGGGAGCATCCGTCAAAAGCAAATTATGAGTTGTCTCAGTTTTTTTTTTACTATTCCTTGATCTAAACCAAGAGTGCCCAACCAGTCGATCCCGACCTACTGGTAGACCGCGGACAGATCCCAAGTCGACCGCGAGGTTATGACCTTTTATGACATGACAGGAAGTCAGTGTTGCAAACTTAGCGACTTTGACGCTATATTTAGCGAGTATTCAGACCCTTTAAAATAAACAAAAAAAAATTACAAACGAAAAAAAATATCATTTTCTATTTTTTTTCGGCCAGTCACGCCCGCGTGGGCTTCTGTGCTGCAGGGGCGGCGGCAGCGTGGCACGCCTTCTGCGGACTATCAGGCAGCAGCTGTGGAACGTCGTGAAGGCCGGGGAGTGTGTGTTTGTGTGTGTGGGTGAGTGTGCACCTTCCTTTCAGGGAACGCGTGTGTGTGCATGTATATATATGTAAATAGTTCTAGTATAGAAATAGTATAGTAGTCGTAGTAAATAGTAAAAGTGGTTCTTTATTAAAGCTTGTTTTGAATTTTACTTTTTTCTTTTTTTTTTTTTGCATTTTACATATTTTACAATAAATTTGAATTCATTTTTACGTTTATATTTAAGTCCTAAAGAGAAACTGGTGTTGTCTCAGGTCATTTACCTAAACTTTACAATTATGCAAAGCTTAGTGTCAGTCTATTACAAATGTTATGGGTATAATGAATAGTATTTTTTTGTCATTACATAAAAATATAAAAACTTCAATGGGGAGAAACACATCTGTAAGGCTCCTTCTGTAAATGCTACAGGTATTTGAGACCTCCGTGAGTGGTAAAGTTGCAAGTGATTAATATTCCATGCTAAGAGAGAGGCTATGTGATAAAGAGGAAAACAAAATAAGAACTCTTTAGGAAACTAAAAACGTTCCTTTTCCGTGTTGGCTGCAGGTGGCAACATGTTTGTTTTTGTTTACCTCACAGATTTGGTAGATGGCGTCCCTGTAGATGGGCAAACTGGCAAAGGAGTTTTTGCAAAAGCACAAAGTGAACAAACTGAACGGCTTCAGTCTTTCTGTGCTGACCTGCAACAGAAAACTCTTACGTAAAAAAAAAAGGACACAAGCTTTTGTATTTGGAGCAAATAAAAAAATAAGCAGGGCAGGTGTTACCTCTGAAAACATCCCATCTCCGAACCACTCCACCCTCCGCAGGCCTGGGGGAGCTTGCTTGGATTTCCAAGCCACCACAAGTCCAGGCCACCAGGACATCCCAGATAATTTACCCCACACCAACTCGCCTTCAGGGAACCTTTTCCCATCCTACAGAAGAATAAACAGACGCATAAAAATCTCACTGAATGCAAGGAATGGAACACATTTTAAGTGGATGGAGGGTTTGATCTGCACGTCTGCTGGTAATTACCTGGTATTGACCGGGTTGAGCTCTGGACGGCGTGCTTTTACGCGAGGGCGACGTTTCTTCGAGCTTCAAGAAATGGGGACAAAGCCGAATTATTACAATTAACTTTGAAAGGATGAAATTAAAGTGGTAAAAAAAAAATGTGACAAGCTTTTAAGAAAACTGTTCACAGAGTTTGTTTAAAAAAGAGCATTTAAACTGTTGCTGGATGTTTGGAATGACTACTGTGTTTCTTGACTGCAATTTTGATACAAGTCTCTTCATGAATGGCCTGTTTTTTGTTTATTTCAGCCCATTGTTATTCAGTAGAGCTCATCCAAAGAACACCCTTCACTTTTTTACACTCTTTAGACTTGAAAATATCATACTTTCTTCTATCTATTCTTGTTTCTTCGATAAATAACTAGGCAATACAGTCTGGCAACAAGATATATCTGATATTATGCTGAAACTCCAGTTTAATTAGGTTTCCATTTTACATGCGCCTACCTACCACTTTATCTATGGAGTCCTGACCATTCATGGGTTTGGACCAGGTACCAACTCCAGCCTGAAACACTTTACGTGCCAGTGGTTTCTTCCGCAAGCTGCTCTCCCAGTTGTGACCTCCCCTCCACGATCCCTGAGACACGGCACACTTTTATTTAACAGCCAAATCATATGCACATGCAAATCACAACGAAACAGGGGGACCCTCACGGGCGTTTCAATTAAACGGACAGCATCAAGAAAAAAACATGCTCTTGTCTTGTTCAGGAAACCAAACATTTAAATAATAGTTTAGATTTGCTTGTGGGGGTCGGTAAAAATCACATTATCCAGCCACGATCAGATAACATTCAAATAATGAAAACATCTCTTACCTCATCTGAAAGGTAGCCATTCACTATAGATGCACCATCACTGAGATCTACACAAACAAAACGTATTTTGTCAATGATGTCAGATAGTTTTATGGAGAGCAACGAGTGCTAAATAAAATCTAACTTACTTATGAAACAGTCCTAAGCTGTTTCATAATTTGCTTCAACACAGGAATAGGAAGTGATTATTAAATCATGAAATAATTACATCTTGTTTTGATAAAATGAATATATTTTTCAAAATAGTGTTGTATTTATTTCAATCTTTCAAAAATGAATGACACACGTGAATAATTATTTTCATGCTACAACATAATTATGTAAGTTGGCACTCTTCACCCTCCATATAGTTCAGTGCTTTCTACTTTAAAGTCTGAAGAACAGCATTTTGAAAAGTTTTAACATCAGACCAATAAAACTTACCGTTTATCTTCATAAGGCGGACAAAGCAAGGCTTTAAGTCGAAGCCATAGGTTTCTAGAAGAGGGGATAAATGAAAAAATGTGACGAATAAATACTAATTAAATTATCTTAAACATAAACAGAGGATTCATTTATAACATAATAACACAAATATGATGTTTTTCTTAAGGAATCCGTTTTTTTTTTTTATACCTGTAGTGCAAACCTGAAGGTCTTTTTCGCCCCCAGCGTTCGTGAGAGAGCCGTCGGAAGTGATCTCACATTCACCTTCAGTGCAAGTGTCGCTCGCCGATAGTGGCGTGCCGTCATTGTTGCCTAAAGCCTGATGGTACGAAGTTACCAACGGGAGCACATTAGTTATTTAGTGAAACGCTAAAAGTTGCTGAAAGTTGAATTATTTCCACAATGTTTGCTGAAATACCTGAGATAAAACATGTTGAGCATCAAGTGGAGGACATGGGAATGACAACAGGGTCAGAACCAGCTTCCTGAACAGTGAGGCTCGCTCTGTACCTTCAAGCACCCTAGCCCAGTGTTTCTCCAGTGTGTCTTCATTCCCTTCCTCATTCCTCTTCTCTTCCTCGGCCAGATTAAACTCCCTGAACTCCTTGAGGAGTTGGCTGACCTCCTCAGGGGAGCTGCAGACTCCCAGCTCGGTCCCGAGCTCCTCCACTGCTGATTTTGTAACTTTCCGGTTGCTCTGAGGGTCTAACAGCTGAGCTATGGTTTCCAGCGACGTGTGGCTGAGAGGCAGCTCCTCTGCAATGCAACTGGTGACTGCGACGTAAAACGGCAGCAGCTCTTCTAGTAGCTGCGGCAACACCTCCGCAGCCTTCTCTGCTTTCAGGAAATCCTCTGCGGCTTCCCCACCGAGGCTGAGATCCTGGCCCGACAGTCGGAACTTCTTGTTTCGCAGGATGTGAGCATCGCGTTCCTTGAGGTAGCGAGCGGCGGCGTGTTGCTGAAGGAAGCGAGACGTGTACTTGCCGAGCAACCCTGCGGCTTCTTCCAGGATGAGTGGCATGTCAGCCCAGGACGATTCCTGAATTCGCTTTTGGAATTCCCCCAGAGGCTTCAAGGCCTGTTCAAGAAACATAAATGTCGCCTTGACCTTGGGATCCTTCAGCCTGGAACACAGCGACTTTTCGTCATCCACTTGACAAGAGCTAAAGTAAAGTATCAGATCGCTCCACATTTCAAGCATCTTTGTGATCAACTGGTAAAATCTAAGGCAGCTGATGGTGAGGTAAAACGGTTTGCTGTTTTTAGTGACATCTGAGCCAAACACAGCCTTAAGTTTGTTGTTCTTCACTGAGCAGGTGTAGTGTGCGTACAAGTCAACCATCAGCTCCTTGACTTGACTGGAGAGCTCCTTGACCCCAGCATGATATGCAGCCTCAGCCACAGTGTACAGGCTTCCCAATGCTATTATCTTTGGGTTGAGCTCCCTGAGATGTGAGCTAATTTGCTCTGAAGCCTCACCTTTACCGATGTAACAAGCTGCAAGATTATCAGTGGAAAGCTCAAACCTTTTCAGGGTTTGCACCAGGGCCGCTGCCGTTTGATCCACTCCTCCATCCCTTAACTGAACAGCGTCCAGAAAACGGAAGCAGTGGACAGACGAGTCAAAGAACCCCAACAGGACCACAGCGACGACAGCGTCGTTGCCGGCGCTCACCCCTTCGTAAACGTAAACACAGTAAGGAGTGTGCTTGCTGACGGAGACGAGGTCTTTTGGGTACTTCAGCCCCAGTTTACAGCGCGCAAAATGTCTGGAGACCTCCACGCCTCTAGCGGACCCCTTGTAACAGCGGTCGTAGATGAAACGAACCGCCGCGTCGCTGCAGAGGACGCGGCTTTCGCTCGGGCTGCGATGGAAAAGTTTTGCCCTTTTTTTGTGCTTGTTTGTTTTCATGTGTCGCTGAAGCTCCGCAGTGCCCTTCCTGTAGGTGGCGAGGTTGATGTGGCAGACGGAGCAGTAGGTATGCTGCTCCCCCAGAGAGCTCCGATCTGCCCACTCAAAGTCCTCCTTCCACTTCTCAGTGTATGGGAAAGTTTTAGTTGGAGTTTCAAAGCTGTTTGTTTCATTGTCTGATCTTCCTGAAAAGGACAGAACAGTTTTGTTTACATGATGCTCAAAACCACCCGACCCGTCCTTTTACTATAGATTAGGAGGAAGTGAAAAAACAGGTACCTGTCTCTAAAGATGTTAAAATGGGAGTTATGTGCTTGTTTTTTCGAGCTGCCACAGGATCGTAATCTTTATTTTTTTTATTTTCTACATGGAAAAGTTTGAACCACTTCATGAACTTATAGCAGGTTTTACAATCTCCTTGTATGAGCCCCTCAACTGGAATTTCCTGTAACAAGACATAAGGTTTTATACAAATATTCTGTTAGAGTTTTGCACACATTCCTCCTGAACTTTTCATATTGTTTTACTTTACAACTTTGAAGCATTTTATTGAGATTTTCCACACCAGACAAACACAAATTGGTCAATGAACCAAAGAACAACCTTTTACAAATAAAAACCTAAAATATGTCTTATGTATTCATATTTAGCCATTCCTGTGTTTTCTCAATTAATAAAATCCATTTCCCAGTGTTTCTGTTAGATTTGCATACCAGCATACAGCTGATTTATCTCAAATTTAAAGATGCAGTGTCAATATTGCAAAGAAATGCTTGAAATGCAATAAACAATAGTTGATGGTTTACATTTAAGCTCTCTGTGCTGATAGCATACTTGGTGATGCTTGTTATTTAAAGCAACGTGAAAATGTTTTAGATGTGTTGGCGTGGTTGTAAATTCATTAAGAAGCAAAATATGTTTATTGTAAAACTAAAGGAGAAAAGCATTAATCCAGTTAAGTTAGTTGATTTATTGCAAGTTATACTGTGCTGTCTTAATGTCCGTGAGGATACATTTTTCCTGTTCCTATTGGTTTTAGGAGTAAAAATGAATCATAAATATTTTTGGATATTCTCATTTCCAGACAAACTTTCAACTTTCCCCAGAATTGCTGTATTTGTTTCCATTTATCTTCCAATAAACTCTAACCAGTTTCCTACAGAGGAAAGCAAACCCTACAAAGTGAGAAGGTTTAGACAGCTATATGCTATAGGTGTCTTTCTGTACCTCTTCCAAAGAAACCAGTTGCGTGGAGTTCACAGCTCGTCATTGACAGATTCTCCCACCTGATTTAGGGACCTCAGCAGTTCCTTAAGGTTTTATGTTTCCGAATTAAGCTCCCCTTATCTGACTAGATTGGCTCTTATTGACCTGCTGCCTGTTAAATCTTTATTTAACAAACCCTTGAAAATAAATCCAGCTGTTCTGTGAAGGGCTGGACTGTATTTAGAGGCCTCAGAGTAGAGGGGACAACACATGACTGCACAACACACTTTCCAGGTTTTCTATAAAAAATGATTTATTTATTTATTTTCCAAGTATAAAAACTTAATGCATTTGTTTTTATTTTTCAACTGTGTTTATTTTTCCTTACACCATAAAATATAAACAGGTTTCTGGTTGTAATATGAAAACACCTGGAAAGGTTCAAGAGGGACGAACATTTTTGAAAGGCAATAATTTATCAGTCTTAACAATAAATTGTATAAACATAATTTCCATCCTCTGATGTATTCCTCTATATAAAAAATATTAGGTAAATAAAAAGAGAGATTCATACCTTTTTAACTTCTTTCTGGCTGAAAGCCTCCTGAAGAAGACTGAAGTTGTGCCTAAAATCTTCCTCACTCTGGGCATCAAACTTCACCTTTGTCAAGTCAACTGAGCCGGGGAACGTACAGTCCATCATCTGACACTGGCATGCACCTGTTAATTCCCAGAAAGTGTGATGAGGAAAGGCAGGAAGGTTTGTTTGCAGGATGTAATTGTAAAAAGGGAGCCTTTGGTTATTGTGTAAAAGATGTTTGATCTGTGTATTGATTTAAGACAAACAGTTACAGTCAACCACACAGCAGAAGTATCAGAGCTACTATTAAATTTTTATACAGATCTTTATTTGTCACAGTAGACATCAGAATCAGTCACCTTCAGAAGCAAACTGAGAGTAAAATAATGAACTGATGTTGTTGGAGAACTCTGTATTGAAGCACGTCTGGAGACGGAAGATTTACAGGATTAGTTTCAGTCGAGTAAACCAGCTTCTAAACAACCCGGAGGATCTTCTCTATGTTTTCTGGTTTAGAGAAGTTATTGATAAGATATTTATTTTTACATCACACCGCCTCTTTATTTGGTTATTTTACTTCATACTCCATCTATTACCCTCCTTGTTTTACTATCAGCGATTGATTTTTTTTATTCTAACATATTCCAGTTAATTAGTTGCAAGCATCACTTAATAAACTCACTGTTTGACTACAAATTTTATAATATATAGTGTTTTAGCTGCAATCTTTGCGAATCCCTATTCTTACGTTGAGAACAAAGTAGGTCACATGACACAAACAGGCTGCCGCATCCAATACAGCCTCTTTTTTTGAATGCTGTCATTACGGTGGAAACCAAAAATTATCAGGCCTAAAAAATGCATCAGAGATGGCTGACAGTGCACCAATAATTAGTAAAACTCGCTTAAGAGTTGACACTCAAATGCTGACAAAAATGCCTCGATATGAAAAAAAAAACAGAATATTGTAAGTCAGAGATGGATGCCTGAATACCCAAGAGTTTTAGACGAGTCAAAACCAAGTTCCAATCTATAAATTATTCCTCAGAGCCTCAAAGTTTCCCAGCTGTCAATAATGCTGCTATTTAAGTCTGATTGTGTTGAGCAAGAAAGCATTTAAATAATGCACAATGCCTAATTTTAAGGACTGCCGTTTACCCATGTCTGACCTCCGTAAGTACAGCAAAATACATGTGAGGAGCATAAAAAATGAAATATTTGTTTTAATTAATTACCTGATCCCATTTGTCGCAGATCTTTGAAGTCTGTCTTGAGAAGCCTGTTGACCCAGGACACCACGTTGAGTTGACTTGATTTATCCTTGGAGGAGTCGGGGTTCCTGATCAGTGAACCTGCCATCTTGTGCGTCACTAAACCAAAGCAAAAGCAACACACAAAAACATTCATTCATTTATTTCCATGTTGTCTCCCCATGTTTCCTGAAAAGATCATGTGTTCATTGCCTTATTTAAGGGGTTGGAAGAATTGTACTTAGAGCAAATGAGAATGCTAAACCAAAACCGATAACCTGGACTAAAAGTAGCTTTTTTTTAATATGGGTCTGTAGTTTTTAGAGGCATGCTTGATGTTGTTTTTATATTCACACAAGGAAACTCCACTGGTCCACTTGTTTAGTCTGGATTTTACTTTGTTTTTACTTCAGGGCATGTTGGTTTCACATTGTACAAACTTGCAAGTGATCTACATCTTATCAGGCAAGATGATCGTTGTTCCCAGATATCAGAGAGGTGAATTGGAGCAGAGAACCAGAAAGAGACTAAATATAAACATACAAGTCCTGTTATTCACATTTGTATGTTTACTACAGCACAATTTTGTAATACAAGTAATATTGAATGTCAGGAGCAGATATTTCACTATGTAATATATATCTAAATTCAGAATCTGTAAATACTTTCTGCAAGCTAAAGGATGCTGGGAACCACAACATACTGGCAGCAGCCATGCTAAGCAGATCAGGTATGATTTTAGTACAACCAATTTTACGCTACAGTAGCCCCACCCACACTGAAAGGCTAGTTTTTTTACCAAGATGCCACCCAGTGGTGAACAAAAAGCTGTATGTTCCCTTTAGACATCAAAGCAGTTCTCTTATTTACACAAGTGGCGAAACGCACCAGTATCCGCCTAAAAGCGGGCCGAGACATACTCACAAAGCCAGTCTCAGCCTGGTTCTTTGGTTTGCTACCTGCACTAAAGGTTTGAACCGAAAGTGAAACCACCCCTGGTCTATTCCAAGTACACAAAAGGTGGCAGGTATGAAAACGCACAACAGCTATGTTCATAAAGGCACTCAAATCCATTTTTTTCACCGCGGTGTGATTTTAATTCTGAAAGGCATCCATTAGTTTTAGAGTGATTATGTTGCATTTTAACCAAAAATTGATGTCATTGACGCGAGAACGTGCAAACCACGTCTGAAACGACTGCAGCGTTTTACGGTCTTTTTTTCTTAGCTTCCTTAATCTTATGACAAAACGGTCGGCTCCAACTGCCACAGACGGCGGCATCTGTTGTTATCGGTACTTCTTTAATTGCTGCGCTCCAGTGTGTCATCTATGTTCTTTTTTGGAGTTGTAACCGATCAAACAGAAGTCTGATGGCGGTCGCCTTTAGTTAGTATGGACGACCATACGAAAACATGGCAATTGACCATAGTCTAAGTGTCATGGCAATGGAAGCTCACACCAAACACAAATAACATCGTTCAATTTACTAAAGGTCAAACATATTTTGAAATTGATATCAGCATCACAATATTAACCAATAGTATTCCTTGCAAGATGTTGTGATATTGTGCAACTCTACCTCTTTTTAATGAAACAGACTTTTACGACATTACACCATAATAAAGCAAGAATAGCAGCTAACTCCTACGAAAGCCGGCGATTACAGCGCTGTTATTACTATGGTTTGTTGCTCAACTGTTGACTTCTTCGACTCAACTTGTCATTTCAGAGAACAGACAAGATTGACCAGATTAAGGAGTTTTATGATGAATATTTGTTCTAGGAGCATCCCGATACAAGTCTTTCACTCTTAATAGGATAACAACATTCCAGTGTTCAGTTTTACTTTTATAGTGTGGAATGTTAGAAAAGGCTCTATTAAGCAATTTTTTTAGAGAACAATTGTTACGTAAATATTAAACTTTCTTCAAAGGTACTTCTGATAAATAAAATAAATGAAAAGTGTAGAAATGGTGGCAGAGATTTAACACTAAAATGGACTGCTTGTGTTGGAATTCTGATATCGGAGATTTCAGATTTAAGCTGATATAATCCAATATTCATTTTACGCTGATATCATGCCCTAGTTTATGATGTTATGTTATATTTGTTGTTTTATAGGATGCTTAAATATGTAAATCAAATGTCCATTTATAATATCCAATTAAATTATTTTCTATTTATCTTAATTACGATAAACAAAAGAAATATTAATATAAATATAGTCTTTTTTGTTTTGTTTGATATTTTTCAGTTATAAACTAGGTTCATGTCAAAAAAGGCTTAAATAAACCCTTTATTTGTAACGAGGGGAAACCACGTTTGTTAACCATTCCCAGGCAGCAACACGCGTGTTTCCCTGATCCACCACTGGTGTCTGAGGTGGGGGTTGGTGGCCAAATCCCTCTTTTGTCTGAAAGAATCTGGAGAATAAAACCTGAGATTCTTATTTTCTGTACCAAAACAAACTGTCTCCACGTGTTATTGCGGTTCGGTCATACTGTAACTTGTTGGTAGGGGGAAAGAAACCAGGTTTATACCGACATGGACCACTGCTGCGTTTCTGCCCCGAATCTCCCCCCTCCACTCCCATCTCCTGAATGTATAGAAAGCACGGATGAAATCTCGCGTTATATCCCTCTTTTGCCGCGAACTTCTCAACCTTTACTACTAACGAGACTTACATACGGTGATCCTGACCGAGATCCTGTCGCTTTTAGAAACCGAAAACAAAGAAAACAAACACCAGCCGAACCGTGACAGCAGCCTCAAAACGAGTGTCCTCTACTTGTTTAGCACACTAACATTGTAATATTGACACATTTCACAGCCAAACACTAACACAGTGTTTCCGCGATAAGAAAACGATCCTTATCTTTTTATTAAGACATATATAAATTTAGCAACGGACGCAAAAACAGTAGGTTTTAATGGGCATGCGCCCCGGCACGGTTTATTCCACTAACTTGCATTAAGAGACTTAACGAAACTGGCTTGTAAGTTTCTCCTAAGAAGTGAAACGCTTTCCCGGCTTTCTCTGCGTGTTAACGCCGGGCTTTGTTGGCGCAACCACAGACTAGTGGGTTCACAAAGGAGCTAAAACAAAGAAAACTCCCACATTGGAGAGTGGGGGGAAAAAAGCTGAGAGAAAATGCAACAAAACCGGCTTGTTTTGTCACACTAGGTTTGTATGATGGCAGACTTACCGCGGCGGCTTCCCTATAGGCACAAGACGGTCCTCCTCCCTCTCTGCTCCGTCATGAGGCAGAGTCAGTGAGCGCTATTCCCGCTGACGTCCAGCCAACCCGGGACGGTCTATTGGATGGCCGACAGAGGAGGCTTGACCACGATGTCATGTTAAAAAAAACGCCCCGATTAATGAGCCTTACTACAAGCTTCTGTTTGTAATTTTAAACAGGCTCCGAATAAAATAAAAAAAGAAAGAAAAACAAACGTTAGCCAATTTTATTTCTTAACATATTGTCAATTAACTTTGTAAATTAAGCCATATCAGACTTAGCGGCTGCTAAATAAATAAAAATAAAAATGTAATATGCTGTATAGCTAAAATAACTACATGTATTTCAACCAACCCCGTAATAATGTCAACCGTTGCATTCGTCGCAGCTAGGCTAAACCTGTTGCTAAGAAAAATGTTAACATGCTATGTTAGCACAGCTATTACTTAGATGAAGTAATGGCGGACGCTCTATTTCCCTGTAGAAGCTAAAATCCTGTTCCAGACTCGTAACAACATTGTTATGGGTCCAAAAGAAACACCTGATTGAACGAATGCCACAAAAAAAAGCACAACAATACGATGCTAAAGATACTAACGGTTTGATATAGAAATTAACTACTTTCATGCAAAATCTCGCGCAAAATCTGGCTAATAGGCCGCACTGAAGGATTTCCGTTATATTTCAAACGAATACCGTCAAACATGGCGCATATTGAACATGATATTAAAATACATCTTATATCTAACCGGAAATAAATGTTATAAGTATTTACCATGGACAGATATTGTTTGTTTTTTTTTATGGTCTGAAATTTCGACCGTTGGAACGCCCACATTCCCGCAGCCATTTTGTGACATAGTTACAACACATGAAACACGGATGAAATAAACTGCTGCATGTAAAGAAAAGGGCAGGAATGACCAGCAGGGGAGATTTATAACACTTCAATAACAAAAACATATTGAATTTAGGAAATTTTAGGGTTGTCTCTAAGGTTGTGTTTTATATTTGTAGAATAAATTAAATGCTTCTGATTTCCAACTTCCACCAACAAGCTTGTTTGCGCTAGCAAGCTGGATTATATACTTAGGTGTGGTTTCATTTTCTGGTTTTAAACTTTCAAGGCAAATTATCTAAACCTTTTTTTTGTTCAATTTGTAAGATTTTCAAGTTAAGCAGTAAAATTTGACAGTAGCGTCTGAATCGAAGGACCTTCCCTAAGAAAGTTCATTATGGGTGACCCAACCGGGGGTCAAATCTGGCATTGCCGACTTTACATGCACTTTTTACAGTTTGTGTCTAAATAAACCAACCATAGATGTACAAAGTCTGTTTAAATGGTCTCAACGGGTTATCCTGTTTGCAACTAGAATCAGATAAAAGGTCTAAACTCCTATGTTAAATCCAAATGATAACAGATGTTTCAATTTAGGTCTAGGGATTACATCAAACCAGAGTTTAGTGCATTCTTATGAAACAGATTTATGGATAAATGAACCTTACTTATTTAGCGCTTTTCTATTCAAACTGACCACTCAAAGCGATTTACACTCAAGCCACATTCACCACCGTTACATGCATTCGTAGGCAATTTGGGGTTAAGCACTTTGCCCAGGACCACATTGACACTTGACAGGGTGCAGCTGGAATTAAACCTGTAACCTACTTAACCTACAACAGCACAATATGTGTCAATTATGTCGGAGTGAGTTCCTTTCAGCACTTCTCCAGTTGTCCACAGGGGGTCAGCTGTGCTCGTCCTCTGCTGGAGCGTTTGCCACCCCAGGTGCACCCTGTTGGCGTTGATGAGCTGGGCCAGTATAAGAGGAGTGGTGGACCAGCTACTCGACGCCTGGGTGTTTGTTACTCCTGGTAATCCTTATCTCAGCACCATTTTTCTTGATCTCGTGTGTTTTTGTAGTTCTCTCGTTTCCAGTTTAGTCTCCAGTTGTTTCTCCAGTGTTATGATCTTTCTTTGTTACTTTGTTGCTGCTTTTTCCCACGCTCCTAACAAACCACTGTACTCACCTCAGGTTCCCGTCATCTCCAGAGCTCCATCCTCTCAGATCTCTCTCCGGTTCCCCGCATCCATCTGGTCTCCCCGCTCCTCTTGGCTTGGCTCGATCTGCCCGCTCCAGCATCACTCCACCTGCCGTGCACGCTCCCCTGGACAACTTCTCCACTCTCCACCGCTGAATTGGAACTCACCTCTCACCTTCCCCCCTGGCGTAAACATCCATCAACCACAGTTAAGATCAGTCCAATTTAATCCTCTCACAAACCTCACAACTACTCACCTGTCCTGTCCTCCACCTCAGCGTTCTCCGTTCTCCCACGTCGTGGTACGCTCAGAGTCTCCTGGCGTTCCCCGCTGTCCCACTGTCCTTGTTGACCTGCCAATCATCACCGTCACTGCTGTCTCCCGTTGCCGGATCTCCCTTCACTCCCCTTCAATAAAATTCTTTATAACTGTTCTACTGAGAGTCCTCTGTTTATGTGGGTCAGAAGCCTAAACATCATGACAGAACACTCAGGCCAAGCAGACGCACAAGAGGCTCTCAGGAGGATTATCACCGACCAATCAGCCATGCTCCACTCTCACGAGCCCGTCCTTCGTTCACTAACCGAACAGCAAGCCACCACTAATCAAACTCTGGATCAAATAACTCACCTCCTTCAGAATCTTGTCCTCAAACCCTCCGACTTGGTTCCCCCACCGTACGAGGGCGTTACCGCTTCATTCCCTCCGTCACCGCCACTTCAGCATCGACAACTTCTGGTTCCGGTTTCCCGAGGGGTTGCACTTCCCGTTCTCGAAAGGTATTCGGGCGAGGTTGGCGGCTGTGAGGGTTTTATGATGCAGTGTTTGTTGGTTTTTGCCCATTCCCCACACTCTTTTCTCAATGATGACGCCAAGATAGCGTTTGTTATCGGTCAGTTGTCCGTTACAGCGCTGAAATGGGCTGAGTCGCGTTTTCACCGCTAACCTGAGTTCAGTTTATCCTTTTGGCCATGAGTCAGATTATTTAACCGTTTCTCGGAAGATACAGAAATTAAAACAAGGCTCTAGGACGGTCGGCGAGTTTGCCATAGAGTTCAGAACTCTGGCAGCTCGGTTAGATTGGGACCCTCGTGCTTTAAAAAGTACATTTTACTTTGCTTTAGAGCAACATTTGCAGTATGAGCTAGCCCTATTTGATGAGTCTCCCACGTTAGACGAGTAGTTTGCTCAGGCTGCCCGAGTAGACGGCCGTCTGAGAGAGAAAGACCGTTTAAGGTCTAACTGTAGAATTTCTGCCAGCCAGGCCTCCGTAGTCGTTCAGCCTCCGTCCCTGCCTGTTGAAGCCTATTCCAGAGCTGCTCCTGACCCCCGTCGATCGTCGCCCCCCCGGGACCGGAACCCATGCAGGTCGGACGAACCAGATTGTCTCCGGAGGAACGGCAACGGAGGATGCAGTTTAAAGATTGTCTATACTGTGGAACTCCAGGTCATTTCATAGCCAGCTGTCCCAGCCTCAGGAAGGAGAAAGCTCCCCGAGAGGGTCGGCCTGTAAACACTAGGCAACAGGCGGACCATAACACCCGACCTAGTCAGTCTCTTCTTCTCCTTCCTGCCACCATCATTCATAACCAGAAATCAGTCAATCTTTCCGT
>JAVLVB010000779.1:7377988-7389234 GCA_032876305.1 Orestias chungarensis | reverse complement strand
TTTTAGAAGTGGTCTTGTGTTTCCTTTTTGCAATTGTTCTTTTTATTATGGGTAAAACTGTCCACATATATCTAAACTCCTTGTTTACTAATGTCAAGCAGGTTCCTAACCAAACATTGTTTTCCTACATTTCATAGAAATACTGTAAACTATCAAGTTTATTACAAAACATGAGACAGACGGGTGTCATTTCGCCAAACCAACCAAAACAACCTGATTGTCCAGTCTTAATCAAAACATTTAGTCTCCTCTAAGTTATTCTTCTATCAGAGAAATGCTTAGGGTTACGTATATCACCATCTTTGCATGTAGGGTTTGCATAGAGAGAGAAAGGAAGCCGGCTTTTTCCTGCTACTGTGGCATCAGTTACTGTAAAGGCTGTAAAAGCGGGCAGCTCTAAATTTTACTTCTGCTTTTAGGGTTTGAACAACCCACTCTGATTATTTAGTTTTCTGGCTATTTAAGAAGCTGCTAAACTTCTGAAATCTATTTACATTGCATCTTTTACATTTAATATAAAAAAGGGAAAGTTTCCATTGAGCAGCAGTTGTACAATGAAGAACAATACAGAGACTGGTTTGACATGAAAGTCAGCAAACACTGTTTCAAATTAAAAGCCGTCGTGACCAAGGTCTGCACAAAAGGAACAAAGAGAGGTTGTGAAACTGGACTAACCAGACATGTTCCTCCTGTGGGTAAATATGAAACACAGAAGCTACATAACACAGCATTTACTTACAACAGATTTAAGAAGATTCATCAATAAGTGTTTAAAACAATCTCCTAGAGACAAGCTACATTACACAATCAGAAATTATCCATGGGAAAAAAATGTGGCAACAAGAAAAAGATAAAAATCCGTTGTAATATCAACCCAGTTTTAATTATTGGACCAATTTGATCCTTGTGCGTTGAAGGATCTATGAGTTGCAGCCATTTGCAGCATGTTATTTGCCAAGTCTATTCAAACAGTCTACCAACACGTAGACGTAACCAACAAAAACCTTTCCAGAAACTTTTTGTTTTTTTTTTGGTTCTATTTGTATCAAAGTTATAAAATTTCACAAGACTTATTTCTATAGTTTAATTACAATTGTCAGATTATACTTGAAGCATTCCACATGTGTTAAAGCAACACTAACTAACTTTTGAGCCTTCATAAAATATTTTCATAACTTGTGTGATTATACGGAGACATACAGTTGAATGACATCTCTGTCATGGCCCGATGGGGTCCGTATCGCTTTAATCGGCACAAAGCAACTTTGAGGAGGGTGGCAGGAACCCTGCCAAACAAAAAAAACTACAAATGTGCTGATTGCTTTACGGCATGCATCACAGTGTTTTGCCACAATTAGATTTATTACCTAATCGCTATTCATCATTCACACAGCCACTGGAAACAGAAATGTACTTCAATCCAACAGCAGACGACCAGAGATCAGGATTTTACGACGCTATGCTCTGGTCCTCATGGGAAATGCAGTCTTCCTTCAGGCTAAAACGCTACAGCTTTTGTCCAGTGGCGCCAAAATCAACCAAAACTGAAATTCTTTAGTGCTGCTTTAACATAAATATAAATTGCTCTAAAAGGTTCAAGAACAGCAGCTGACGTTGCTGATGTTTTTCTCAGGTGTTTTAGGTGCTTCCAGTTAAGCAGGTTTTTTTGGGGGTTTTGTTTTGTTTTTACAGGGGATTTAAGAAAAACACATGAATTTATTACATAAAATTAACAACAACACTCTCCCAGGCCTGGTTCCATAATCACTGCAGTGTTGGACTTGATTTGAAAGCCTGCTGTGCCTATTTCTTCTTCTGCTACTGTTAAAAAAGAGTTTCCCCGTCACGGGACAAAAAAGAATATTTCTATTCTATTCTATCCATCCAGTTGGGTTAATAAAACAACAGCAATAGCAGAGAGCGTGCACAGCTTCAACCAATAAGCAATATTTACCTTAAACACTGAATAAGGTTTGAGGCTTTTAGAGCAATGAAGACAGACAGGGAGGAAAAAACACTCAAGAAAAAGACAAAGCAAAGGTCAAGCCAAGCATTAAAGGGATGAAGCTTAAAGGACTGGATCCGACCAGTGCAATCAAATGTGTCACAGATCCACAGCAAAGTGGATGTCAGTGCAGCCGCGGGAGACTGCTATAAGCATGTCACAGCCAATCTGGAGGTTTGACAAAGAGCTGTTGAGCTTTTAGGCAGCAGGGAGTGATTATGTCTCTCCACGTTGAGCCTTTAACAGCTCACAAGGCCCAGTGCTATTGCAGGGAACAAGCCAGCCATCAAACTTGCCTTAGAAGGAGTGGGTGGTTGATTGAAGCAATCTGCCCAGATCAGGTTAACACACATATACACAATTGAACTGAATCGTGTGCAGTTGGCTCCCAGACAAACCTGTAGTACCAGATCTGGAAACTTTGAAGCCAATTTGTCACGTCTGTCACTTTACAGAACAGATGTTTCGTCGCAGATAAAGCGCTTACCAGGGGTGGTTAGGTCAACGGGGGTCATACATGCGATAAATTTCTTCGTGTGATGCCGCTATGTTTCCTCTTGGGCCCCCTAGCAGCTCTCACCCCAGCAATTGAGTTCTCAAGAGCGGTTGGGGACAGCCTAACATTTCCCCTGCTTCAATGACGATTACGAGGCCAAAACGCTGTTCCAGTTATGTTTCTTAACAGCCTCCTCCTCACTTAGCAGCAACCTCGATGATTATGTTACGCTACATAAAATCTATGTAAGAAAAATTACCTGAAACATTTATTGAAAGCTTTACACATTACCTTTCTTCAGAAAATTGTAGTTAATACTTAGTTTCCTGTCATGGGTTAAATATGGGAAAGACAAGACAAGATGCTATTTAGATAAGGCTTCGTTTATCTGGCAAAGAGGAAAATTAACAATTGGCCCAAACTTGTTTGTATTTACAATGCAATAATCAAAAACCTTAAAAATCTAAGACTACCTCACATGAAGCTGGACAGGGATTGCTATATTTATTGTGACCATGCATAGAAGTAGGTTAAAAGAACCAAAGGTTACAGTGTGCAGTGTGTGAACAAAAACTAATTTTAATATTTACAATAAATCAACGGCAGCAGGGTGGGCAGCCAGTTAATCTCTACAGTAACATTATCATGATTTTATTACAGCTTTATTGTAATTCTATTACTGGTTAACTCTGTAACAGAATTACGGTAAAAAGTAATTTAATTTTAAACTAGTTTAGGAAGCTCTCTTTTATTGTTATTTCAACAGTAATTGAACTCCCTCTACATACTTTGGCCATTGCATGCTGTTAAAAGGTTTATGTACTGACTTGCAACCTACAGTAGTTTCCCATTTTCTCATTAAATGTCTGTAAATAAATAAATCCAAAATATTGCATATTTACAATTTTTTTAACATATCAAAACTTATTGCAACCTGTAATTTAAAACCAATTACCGATTTGGACAGTTTTTAACAAATAACCCCCACAAACTCTAATTTTTTTACTTTGCATGCTAACATGGCTTTAGTTTGTGATGACAAGAAAAAAAACCCCCAAAACATTTAGCTCCAAACTCTACTGAGAGTTTCATCACGAAAACAAAAAAGAAAGTTTTCGATTCTGGATGCAATAATAAACGGTCTTTTAGGTTTTTTCTGTGAGATCTTATGTAAAATGTAGATATATTTTCAAAAGGTGGGAAATACCTGACTACTTTTACTCAGCTGCATTTACTACAGCAACTTTTAGGGGTAGTTTTACTACGCCATACTTTTAATTTTACTTGATTAATACTATTATGAAGAATTTCTAAATTACTATTAGTACTGAAAACAAATTTATATGAAAAAGTATATCTTCTGCTTAAATTTCCTGTGTTAGTGTTTTTTTTATTTGTAAAAGTTTACTTATTTTATTCTTTAAAACACAAAAATCTGGAGACAACTTTGTATTTCTGGCTGTTTGATAACATCATTGTAAAAATAATAAATCTGATGTTACGATCAGTTACTCAGTACCCTGTTTCAAAAACATTGTTTACCTCTTACTTGACTCATTTATATGATAGAGACTTCTTGCTTTTAAATAAATGAAAATGTTGAATAATTATACTTGAGTATGAAGTTTGGCTACTTTACCTACCTTTAAACAATGTTTTGTTATATCTTTTAAAAACTTCCACATTTATAGAACAAGCTCATCTAATTTTATGTTAATAATTTTAGTTTAATTCTGTCAGTTTTCAAAATAAAACATTTTACTATATAACACACATTTATGCGTTCTTTTGCAGTATATGCAAGTTTTATTCGTAAAAGTAATTTGAATTAAAAAAAATTGCTGATCCTCTGCAATACAACCATTTGGTTTAGTTAGATGAAACAGATACGAGATTTTAAGATAAATAAAACTCTAGGTGGTTCAGATTTGAGGAAAAAGGAATATGTAGAAATGTCATTAATGTCAAATAATAACTATTGTCATGGAGATGTTTTTCTTTAACTGTTATCATGACTTCTTGGGACTAGAAACCAAATCCAAGATAGAATCAAATGTCTTCTATAGCCACTCTCGGTCTCCTGTGAACAAGATCATTCTTCTTTTTCCCTCTAATCATATAATCTCTTATGTAAGACTGAATATATTTGTCAACAGAAACGATGTACATACTCATTTGGCAGTTAGAATTTCACTAAAAACAGTCAAGTCTCAACAAAGGCAGTATTTTTGAAAGCTGGAATTCAAAGAGTTTTAACCTCCGGGGGGTCTAATTCTTGTGTTGGTCACTTGGAGGCAGCAGAAACACGTAAACTGAAGTAACTTCTACTTACTATCTAGTGTGAGACTAATGTTGTGGCTTTTTACACATTAAGAGGTTTATGAGCAAACACATGCAGTCAAAATAGTTTCTTGGTAGTTCTGGTTGCAAAGACAAAAAAAAAAAGCGAAAAAATAAGCAAATTTGTAGTTTCAAATCTCTACATTCTCTACATCTCTACATTGCATTGATACAAATATTTTTCTGTTGACATTTTGTCATTCTTAGTTTAATGTGTTTTATTTGACATTTGTGTGACAGACTAGTATAAATTAGACCGTCGTGAGACAGGTTAGTTTTACCCTACTGATGATGTGTTGTTGCAATAGTAATCCTGCTCAGTACGAGAGGAACCGCAGGTTCAGACATTTGGTGTATGTGCTTGGTCAAAAAAGTTTTACATACATTTTAGTAGGTCCTCCGTTCTTTGATGCCCTAACAGAATCCAAAACAACTGGATATATGGACAATATCCTTATATCGAAAAAATAAAGAGCCCAAATTAGTTATATACAACTGGAACACAAGGTTCACTGGTTTTGCAAATTAATCCATCATCAAGGTTAGGCCTATATTATTGAAATTTTGATCATTTTAGAGACCAAACCAACTGTTCAAATTTGCAACTAAGTTCAAAGTAACTTTTAAGGAATGTGGAAGATATTTACAACTATCATGAAAAATGACTCACATAATTGTTCAGTTGACATGTTCAGATGTTTTGAGAATCTCAATAAAATTCCCACAGAGAGCAAAGCATTTGCAAATGTTGAGAGTTTGGACTGAAAATGAACTTCTAACTGAAAATCCTGTTTATTATCAGAGCTGATATTGCTGTCTTTCTTTTCAAGCATTTGTGTAAATGTCTCTCTTTGCTCAATGCAAGCTAATTACCACTCTGGATCAGACCAAACTGGTCCACATCTCTCTGCTACGGAGATATATCTCCATCTCTTTGGGGCACGGTGTAATTTTAGACAGCGTGGTAATTGCTTGAATCAAAGATGCATTCAGATGCAGATGTGAAATATTATGTGTTGATAAAGCTACAGGACCCTTTCTAGAATTGCTGCTAAAGAAAAATCAATTTTTTGTTTACCTTGGTGATTTGCAGTTAAGGTTTTATTGTTTTGTCGACTTTACTAGCAGCAGTAAATTTAATTTATATTATCATTACATGAAAAAGACTCAACTCAAGTCATGTCATACAGTTAAATCAGTTTCCGGCTATGAACAATTATCTTCTGCAGAGAATGCATGTGACAGAGGCAGAACCTTTAGATAACGCATATTTTGTAGCTTATGGTGTTCCTCGTGGATCTGTCTTACTACCACTTACACTAACTATTTCTATAACATTATATATACATGTATGCCCGATTTCTGAATCCAGACCAATACAGGCCCAGATCTAACATACCACAGGTAAGATCCCAAGTGCAGAATATAAAAAGTGGTCCCAGAGACAATCCAGCATTTCACAGCATGATGTAAGATACAAAAGAAGCTGAAAAGGAATTCATGGAACGCCAACGCCATTAACAAAACAAGTGGCTGGTATAGTATAAAGACACCTTTGTGCAGAATATGAGTGGGAATAATCTCCCAAGGTGGTGAAGAATGACAAAACTAAGATCCTGCATAAGATGACCAACCAACCAGACTTTGTGGTTATTGATAAGCAGCAGATCACAGCTGTTATGATTGATATAGTCATCCAAGCTGATTGAAACATCATTCAAAAAAGGAACATGAAAAGCTGGAGAAATGCCATGGGCTCAAGGAAGACCTGCACAACCTTATGTGGTAGTGACTCCCACTCTGGATAGTGGCTTCAACAGATACCTGGAGAAACATCAGACATATCGTCCAGAAGAATGCAGTCCTGGGAACAGCTAATTTAGTCTGTGAAGAAACCTGAAGCTTTCTTGTGGTAACCATTTTTGAGCAAGTACTGCTCCTCACGAGAGGGAAGTGCTCTTTTGGTAAATATGGTGTAAATTGAGTTTGGGCAAGATTTAGGGTTAGGCATGTACTGGTGAGGATCAGTGTTAGGCCGAAATGAATGGAAATCAATGGAAAGTCCCTGCAAGAATAAGAAATAACATAACTGTGTATTTCTGTGTGATAGGCTCTTTGGTGTCTCTGCTTTTCTTACTTACTAAAATATTCCAGACTCAGTTCCGTTATGTATCTGTCTTTCCTGATGTCTCAACACCAAGCTGGTATTTCATGCAATTGGGACATTTTGCTTACAGTGCTGTTAAATTTTGCACAATAAGTCAGAGGGAGGAGATCAGCGGTGAGTAATATGGACGCATCAGTCTGCACCATGACAGCATTTGCCGTCTAAAAATGGAGTACTTCAATTATGCCGCTTGTTGAAGCCAAAGTGGGGATTCTTTTGACAGAGCAATAAAAGCCTCCTCAGACTAACGTCTGTGTTCGTTGTTTATAATTTGCATGTTGAAATCAATAAAGCTTTTCCAACGGAAGCTGACGACAGAGCAGCGAGTTTTTACAGTAATGAAACTGTCCTAAATTATTTAGATGTTATGCAGCATAATCTGGGAAATACAAAAAGGTTCAAGGGGGAATTCAATTCCAAAGTCGAACAAAAAACAGTGTGCCGTAACAGCATATTGGTCGGTCCCCACAGAAAAACATATGCAAAAATCTTTAATTTTGCAATGAATTCTGCAGCATTTCGTCCTGTTTTCGGCAATGAAAATACGTGAAACTGCAAAACTATGCGGAAAAGTGTGAAAAACATGGGAACTGTTGTTTACAAATGTAGGGAGAATAAACATGCTACTCACACATATAGTAAGAAGCAAACATGACATAACATAGCATAGTTGACGCAGCTATTTAGTCCCGTTCTGATAACTTAGTCTTGGACCATTTAAGGTAATCTATAACATAGTATGAGCAGGGTGGACAAGTACAAAATATGAACATTGCTTAGTTCTAAAATTCAGATTATGGCACTGTATGAAGTTCAGTCCATTTGCTTTTATTAGTTTATGGACCGATCTGCATCAAATATGGCGGACCAAAACGTGTGTTTTATAGTGCCGCATGGGGTGATGACGCCACTACACGACGCGCCGGACCATTCACTTTTGGCTGGGGGTTGGGGTGGTTGGTAGTTTTAGTCAAAAGTAAGAAAATCAATTATTTCAAATTTCAGCGGAAAAAAAGCAGAATCAGTCAAATCAGACAACTGTACATAATTCTGCGGTTTCTTCGCTTTGATGCTATATATGCATATTGTGCGCCCTTTTCCTTGATTTTACGGGATTTTCTGCGATCGCAGAATCGCGTTTTTCTGGAGGGACTGATTAGTTGTCAAAACTGATTGCATTAATTCTCCAATGTGTTGTTGGAAAATCATCGCTTACATCCCTGGACGCACAATGAAATGCTTTGTTTCTGTAAATTATGTCAGATTTCCATCAGAGATCTGATTACTCCATACATCCCCGACAGAGGACTTTTCTCTCAGACTGCAGGTTTACTGCTGGTTCCCAAAATTTCTAAAAGATTAAGATTAAAGATTAAATCAGCTTTATTTGCCAGATACATACAGGACATATTAGCAATTTATTTTTGTGTAATTACACTGAGGCAGCCATTTGCGGCGCCAGACTGGTGTAATCACACCGGGGCAGCCATTTGCGGCGCCAGGTAGGCAGTAGCGCAAAGGGGGTTGGCCTAAGGACCAACACTGGATGCTGTGGTGTATTTTGCCATGGGCTGGATTTGAACCCCTGACTTTCCAATTGGAAGTCAGGCAACATACCACTTGAGCTATCCAGCCTAGAAGTAGAATGGGAGAGAAATCTCTAAGTAATCAGGCTTCTTTATATAAAGCTTATATTTAGAGTAGCTAAGATTATCGTGCTTTCTCTCTAGTTATACAGTGAACCCTCGCTATAACGCTTCGTGCGCACACGCTTAAAATGATTGTTCCTTCAGCAGATCTGAGCTCTCTAATGAGTATCACCTCTTCAACCTAGTGTCACACAAATAATGGCATTTAAACAAGCCGTTCAAAGTGAAGTTGTGAGCGGCGTCTTTTAGCATGTGTCTCATGATTTGTTTAGGTGTATTGTAAACTATTTCATTGTTTAATAATTGCAAAAAACAAACAAACAAACAAAAAAAGTTAAAATAATTTCTCCAATCACGGGTTCGTTTTGGAAAGTAACTGTACTACCATTGGCTACATAAAAACTGAGCAGTTTTCCTCACTCTGCAACATTCTACTCTTTAAGTGCAAATTTACATTTTGTGCAGTAGAAAGTACCCATGAGTCAGTGCTTCTGTGTATGCTCTGTCTACTCAATCCCCTTCTTGCTAAAGGGGAGTTTTCCTCTTCACTGTCGCTACATGCACGCTCAGCATGAGGGATTAGTGTAAAGTCAAAGACACTACTCAAACTATCGTCTACTGTCTCTGTTACAGGTCAGTGACCCAATGCAATCTGCTGGGTTTCCCTAAACTGAAACATTTTGAACTAATTTAAATATTGAACTGAAATGATTGTGCTGTTTGATAACTAGAATCAGTTGGAATGGAGATATGATTGGATTGAAACTTTAGAGAGTAGTTAGATTTTCACAGGGGAACTGCTCATTTCCCCTCATTAGAAACTGAATTTCATGTTAACGTAATTTATCTTTGTTCGATTTTAACAATTGGATAATCTTAAACATTGTGTGAAAACAAGAAAAAACAAAAAACAAACAGAGGCAATACTTAAGCAGACAAACATGTTGCCAAATACCTTCTGCTGCTGCTATTCTTCTTCTGTGTCTCTTCTAGCTAATTACATAATGACAAAGACAATAATAAGCTTGAATGGCGAATTGACAAAATACTCAGGGAGTCCTTATTGAGATCCATCTGCTGTTATCTAGCATACTTTGATAGGGTTTTTTTTTTACTTTCAGCCACTGATGATTTGTTTTTTTTATGGTAGAAATGAAATGGTGCAAGAAGTTAGTTTTGAGGTTTGCAGAGAGCAGGCCAGTTCAACAGTAAGGTGAAACCAGTGTCTTTTATCACGCTGACATTTAATTTGGAAGTTGTCACAAAAACATTGATTGCAGCCTCCTTCAGCCGGTCACATTATCCTCCCTGTGCTTTGCATCGTGGGTTTATCCGCCCCCTCATGGATTCGCCGAGAAAGTGATGGGAACAGAAGGGTGGGGCCACGATCTTCAGCTAGCATCAGCTCCCATGCCAGTCTGACACGCTTAAAGAGGAGGAAGTTACGGCTTTTCTGTGCCCACCCCCCAATTGTGTGCCGTCCTTCATAATTAACCACTGATCACCCTTCAGAGACACATACAGGCGTAAAATCTATGATCACCCTCCATATTCCTCTGCTTCCTGTTACTTAGTTACCAGTTGCCATCATTATCCTGGGCCGCATCTGTTTCCATGGCGACTGTGCCCGTTCCGTCGTCTCGGCAGTGATGGCCTGCAGCCACCCCGGGCCTTGACCCGCAGCTCGGTCCCTGCCTCGCGGACCCTCATGGCTGTCAATGAGGGTTCACGTCCCGCTGCAGCTCTTCATCGCGCCAGAAGGCCCAAACGCAAACTTTCTGGCTGCCGCCTGTGGCTGCTGACAGGACAGACTCGCAGCCAATAAATATGCAGCCAGCATCTGCAAAAGAGGCCGTGGTTAACAGAGGTGTCAGTCCATGAGGAGGAAAAGCAGCAAGAAAACTATTTTTTCTGGTCCATTTCGGTTGTAAGTTCCAATTTTAATGTGCTCAGACCTCATCATTAACAAGGGGAGCTTCGGAAAGGCGGTTAATGATATAGATTTAACGAAGCGTAATTAATAGATTTAAAGGTGGCATTCAAATGAAAACTAAAATCTGATCTTTTTGAGAATCACACAAACAAAAAATAAATACCATTATCATATATTTTTACAGGAGATACAAAATATATATATATATCTGGTATGTATTGTGATCTCATAAGACAACTCCTTATAGCTTTAAAAACATTTGAATTTATTGTGCGGTTTCCCAAAATTTTACATAACTTTATTTTATTTTTTTTCACTTTACTATCATATTTATTTTGATAATGAAGTTATTTTGTTGGTCACATAATTGCATATTCTTTTTTTTTTTTTCCAGTAGAAACAAACTAAACATCTTAAATATGAATTCGTTTTTTAAGAAAAGGTTAATAATAGAATTAAAGTTAAGCAAAAGCATGCAGAGTCAGTCCACGTAGTGGTAAAGCTGCCCAGTTTGTGGCTGCACCCATCTTAGACAGGAGGTCCTGGCACAAAAGAGCTGCATGATCCATGTTCTCCGTTAGAGGGCAGTATAAAATCAAATTGTTGAAGAACAGCAGGCTGAGCAGGATGAATTCAACTGAAGCTGATTTGCACCC
>JAVLVB010000779.1:7364521-7377888 GCA_032876305.1 Orestias chungarensis | reverse complement strand
CGTGGTCTCTTCCTCTTCCTCTCATTCAGAGTAACAGTCACAGCTCTGTTTGTCTCTCAGTCTCTGTTTACTGTGAGGCCTCCCTCTCTGGTAACCCCCCTACAAAATTAAACTTCCAGAGTAAACATCTCATATAGACAGGTAACTAAGTCAATTATTTGTTTGGTATTATTTCCTCACAACATATCAAGTCGAAATCTAAGGTTTTTATTTAAACTTCTGCAAGCCTGATGTTATTTTCTTGGCGCATCAACATGTACTTTTCCCTATAAATTGTGTAGCTTGTACAGTTTTCAACGCTGTAACCTGAATTTGTTTCAGCCTGCAGAATCGAAGGACACAGAACAAACCTGAATATGTATTTAATTGAATTGTAAATGTTTAAACTACTCTGTTTTGTAGAGTGCTGACCCGCAGATCGGTCAGTAATTGTTTTTCCCTTCCTGCTCTGACTAGCTAAAAAAAACTTTACATTTGGAGATGACGTCACAACTCTTGATTAGAGAGTAATCGCCGATGAACACGTTATTTCTTGCAATTCTGTTTAAACAAATAGAAAAATAATTTATTTTACATTTTAAATTGTCTTTATCATTTTGTGTTTTAATAGTGGTTAGCCTTATCACATCTCAAGGGATTTACTTACTGTATCCTGTCATTTGCTCTAACCCTTGCTGCCTGATTTTATCTAGCCATTATGTGAATATATACATACATAAATACTACAATAAGAGATTCCCTTGATTAGTTAAAAACAGCACATATAGAATGTGATGTGAATTATGCAAACCTGGGCATAACTATCAGCTAGGAGATTGCAAAGTAAAAGGATCCTTGAAATGTTAGTGAATATGCCTAACGAGGTATCAGGAGCAGTAGATACACTAATTTGGCTGAGTAGTAGTTTTAGGCACATTTGCGACAATAATAGTAATAAAAGCGATTCCACCTTGAGGTTTGATCTCACTCGCTTTCTTGTAGCCTGAATGAACCGCAGACATCTCAAAACATTTGGAGAGAAATTTTGTTGCTTTGTAAGTAGCTTCTTAATCTATGTTACCCCTCATTTTTTTGACACATCATTTAAAAACGTAACTGTTCCCCTCTGCAACATAGTCAGGCTTCAAAAGTGTTGTGATCAGTGTAATCGACCCTGAGCAAAACAGAGTTTTAGGTTTATGACCAATCAGAGTTTACGATTCTTTCATCCATGAAGCAGTTTCAGTTTAGTTTTCACTGAGTAAGTGAACAAGTATTCTTAAATTTTATTTCTAACGCTTTATTTCCAAGATTGGAGTCAGCTTTGTACATTTTTACAAAAACATGTGAACATAAAATGACATTCAGGTCATACAAAATGTATTCTAGTAGCAGAAGGAATATTTCCGTCCTTATCAAGGTGCATAAAACAAACAAATACAATTCTCTATCAGTAAATCGCAAATAAACACAACAACAACACAGATTGTTGGCAGGTAACAACTTATTGCTAATTGTAAATTAGAAAAGTCTTTCTGAGTCTAAACAAGGCATCTGAAAATGTTTAAAGAGTTCACATTTTCTAAATACAGCTTCTTATTGGTTAAACATTCCCACCTGACATCTCCTCCCCTATAAATGTGATTTGCTGGACTGAGCCAAGTTTGGAAACGGGATGATTTAAAGAAAAATCAAGAAAAGCTGTCAGAAAAGCACTGGTTGATGTTTGAATTGCATTCTATGCTATTCTTTCTTTGTAAAGTTGTGGAAGATTCCACCTTTTGTACTCTTCTGCAAAACCTCTGTTTATCTTCCTAGGATGTCACTAGTATTATACATTAATTAGTCAGGTTTATTCTTGTTTTGTGTGTTTTTAAAAGCAACCCTAAAGAAGTTTCAGTTTTGGCCGCTAGTGTGGACAAAAGCGGTAGTGTGTTTTGCCTGAATCAAGACTGCATTTCCCATGAGGACCGCCACATAGCCTCAGCCGTACAGCAATCAGAACATTTGTAGTTGTTTGGTGTGTCAGGGTTCCTGCCACCCTCCTCAAAGTTGCTTAGTGCCGGTTAAAGCGGTACAGACTCCCTCAGACCATGACAGAGGTGTCATTCAACAAGCTGTAAGTTGATGTATGATCACAAAAGTTATGAAAATATTTTAGGAAGGTTCAAAAGTTACTTTGTGTTGAGTCTTGAGAAATTCTATTAATTTGATAAAATATAACAAAATAGTTTTTTGATAAACGAAACAGCTACCTAGTGTTGCTTTAAACCAGATATTAGTTTGAATTATTCACTCTCATTAGCTGATTAATGTTTTTAGTTATAGTGTAAACAGATCAAAGTAGAAGAAAAGGTTAAATCTTAAAATTTGTTATAATTACTGATAATGAATAAGACTGATTTCCTTTAGAGATGAATATCTACTCAATCCATGAAGTTGAGCCAAAATAGGCTGTCCTTGCTCTTCGTCTGGGCATCCTTTTGGTTAGATTGGCTGGAACATCTCACCAAGGAGGTGCCCTAGCCACCACAACTGGCTCCTCTTGATGTGGAGGAGCAGCAGCTTGTCTCTGAGCTCGTAATGGATGACCTTCCTTCTCAACCTATTTCCAAGGATGAGCCCAGACGTTCTGCAGAAGAAGAAAAAAAAAACTTTCTGTCTGCTTGTATTCTCAAATGTGCTCCTTCAGTCATTACCTAGAACTCCGTAATAAATGTCTGTGGAAACATAGATTGACCGATAACTACGAGCTTGGCCTTTCGGCTCAGTCCTCCCTTCACCATGATACGCTAGAGAAACGCCAGCATCACCGCAGATGCATGGGCTTGTTCTCATTGATGCATTGATGTACCAGAACCTGAGATAGTTGAACTTCTTCATTTGTATCAGGATGCGTCTCCAACCCAGGGAAGGCACTCTAGACTTTTTTAATCTCAAAAGCACGGTGTCGGATTTGGAGGTGGTGAACCTCATCCCGCTCCTGTAACAAGGACTACATTACCTGCAAAAGCAGAAACACCATTGTGTAGTCACAAAAACATACCCAAAGTGTCACTTTAACTTAACTGTACAGCTGTAAGGATTATTGGTAAATTTGTAGGAAATTGGGGAAACATGCAAGCCTGAGAACAGCGTTCTCACTCATGTTATGCGTGTGTGTTACTGCAGGAGGGACTGGTGCACTTCTATAGAAATCGGTAACTATGACAAAAGAACATTATGAATAAATCGTAATGTAACAGCTCAAGGATCAGTGATCAAGTTGCAGCTTGAGATTTAGTTACAATCTGAGCTGAAGAGAGCTAATTAACCTTTTTCCCCTCACGTTTCAACGTGTTTGAAACGCATTAGTCAAAAACCCCCAAAAACTATGGCTGTCAGGGAGCGACAGCGACTTTAAGTGAAACATATCCTTACTAGATACCCTGAATTTGGTTGTTTCGACTAAAGAGATCATTAATGTTGTGAGGATGAGCCGAATGTAACAGGACTGAAAATTCATTCAGCTTGTCTTTATTTAAAAATCTTAAGACTTTTGTCGTGATATTTTACTTGATAAAATACTGAAGCGACAGTAGCTCAAAATAAACCACCAATTAGACTTCAGCAATTTCATTTCCTCTGTATAAAATGTTATTTTTTTCTCCATTTTATTACAAGGGCGCTCTATAAATACTGCAGGTTTCACAAACCTGCAGAACTGTTGCTATGGAACAGAAACCCGAGGAGGTCTAAACTACAGCAACACTTCTGCAGCTTATAGAACCGCTTCATTAAGCAAGTGTGCTGCAGCTTGCGGTCCCTAACACGGCAAAGGCTGTGGGATCTACTGTGTGATGCAATGCGAGGAGGTGGAAATGGGACTGTGCCCCATTATGACACAAACAGGCTGAATTTGACAAGTTATATTAACTTTTATACGAAGAAATTTTTCTCCTCTTAATTTCAGAGGTCAATTTTAGTTTGAATCAGCTGCAAAGTAAGTATGCAATCACCTCTAGAGTGTTTGAATGTTTCAAGGATTAAAGAGCTAATGTCTGACAGTGATTTAGCAAAGCTGTTTCGTGCCGATGCCTTCAGCGGACTTGATGACTGTTACTGTGCATTTAATGGTCTGCATAAGAGGCTGATTGGATGGCGGCTGCGGAGGATTCAGAATGATGCTGCTCAAAACCTGAAAGTAGGTCTCCTCAGTTGTGATCTTCGCGCTGCTAGGGTCCTGCTTGACAGTCAGTTGATCTTTAAAACTGTTTAAATATGAAATCCAGAAGAGTCCCTGAAGTTATCAGGAAAGGATTGGGAAATTTTATTATTTATTGTTTTGTATTATGCACCAACCATTTGCAGATCTACTCCTGATGTTTCAAATAATATAAAAAAAACACTTATTCACTAGCTTTCAGTTGAGAATAGAAAACAACAGAGAATAGAAAACAACAAGAAGAAGTTTGCTGCTACTTCTGTAAAAACGAAAAGAGAAAAAAAAATGTAGAAAACATATATATATATATATATATATAATACAATGTTGCTGAACAAAAACACCACTACTAAGTAATACAAGATGTTTTTAAGGAAATTGCAGCCAAACATAGAATGTATTTGAGTGCACCCAAATCTAAACACCTAAATTATTGAACTTAACGGCTTCAAACATTCCAATTTAATTCCTTTCCAACACATTTTGGCATCATCTGGGATATCACTTTATAAATTATTGCTTTACAGTGTCCGATTTCCTACTAGAGTTCAAATCATTTACGGCAGGTTATGCAAAGTCACTTAATTACCCAAAGATAGCATGTCATAGGTTGATTTCTGGGTTACCACTATGGTAGATTGACAGGCTGAAACATATCCACGGTGTTTGGAAACAGGCTAATTTTACATGATGACTCTGAAGAACCCACTTGAACCAGATGAGTGTAAACACAAACAGGTCTACCTGTTTGTCTGGAGCACAGGATTAGATTATTTCATGTGGGGCATCTCAGTGTGAGACTGTCCCTGCCGCAGCCCACCAGGATATAAGTAATTCACCTCATGGGGAAGTGGCGAGCGAAGACTGCTCAGCGGGAGATGGTGAGGATAATTGTGGCATCTTTGGCTCATTAGGAGTGAGGAGGCATGACTCTTTCTGGCCACAGGACTGAAAGCTGAGGAGCACAAATATCTGCTATCAGGAAATCTCTATGAGATTAACCTTAGTTGTGCATGTTGGACATATTTAACCCACCTTATGTTCAGTGAAATACAAAGTTAAATACAAAGCAAGCACAGGTATTCAAAATCATGCAAAAATCCGATTGGTGCACCGGTACAGAGTCTTGCTAATGCTGCAGTTTACTTCACAGAAGAGAAAAACAATTTTTACCCTCAAGGATTATCCGATGAACATGATGTGGTCAAAACCGTAATGGCTTTTTCTCCATCTATCCTCCCACAAGTTTTTTTATCCTCGATGTAATGTGGTGACATTTATATCCAATTTCTGGGTTGTAACTCATGCATTTTAATATTTAGGGGTCCTGTTGAGACTTTAGGATTGCTGAATATTCTACCTTCGCCTGAACTCTCATGTTTTTACATTGACAAACAAAGACAAAGATAGGCTTAATTAAAACTTAAGCAGTTTTCAATGTATTTTATTCCATCTATTTAGGGAAAACAAACTTAGTAACCAACCTAGTGCTTTGAGAAAAAGAAGAATTATTTACATTAACCCAAAAAGCTGAGGGAAAAAAAAGCAGTATCCTCAAGGCCCAGTTACTGGCAGGCCTTTGGAAATCTCTTGAAGTTGCTCGACATGAAGTACATTGAAAGGTCTAAAAAAAGCCACTCATGAGACCCTCGTGTATAGAGACAAAAACAGGATATGAAAATGCCGTTGAGATCTGTCAGTCTGGAAAGAGTTACAGAGTGAAGCAGTAGCTTGACACTCAGTGCCTTTTTTCTGTGTTTATGTTTCTTAATTCCAGGCAAATCGGTTCTAATTGGAACTGGTCTCCATAGATGACTACAAAGCTGCATTCACACCGAACACGTCTGGAGCGTCTAGATTACATGCAAAGTCTATGTAGCCGCATATCTAGGAGCGTTGTACAAAAAGTGTGTTGAAAAGACCAGAAGTGCAACCGGGGAAGACCGGAAATGGGGAACCTTGACGTGTGTAAAGCGTGTTTGGAGCGTCAGACTCTAAAAAGTGCACAAAATCTACTCGCGTCCAACATGAAGCGTTTGACACGGCTTTGACGCTCCAGACGCTTTCGGTGTGAACGCAGCATAAGACTCTCTCATTCACTTTCTTCCTTTCAGAAAGTTAAAGGTTTTTCTTTGGTATTTGCTAAATAAATCAAACTTAAAATCATTGAAGTTTTGCATCCCTTTATTTGTTATTGTCCCCAAGCCAGGCCATTTGTTAGTCTTTATCCTTTGTCGGATGGAAATAATCTTTGAGGAAATATCAATTTGTAATAATTGTTTGCATAGTTTAAAAAAAAAATTCTGTCTGGATGTAAGTTCAACTATGAACTCCATGTTGTGAAGTGTTACCGGTTTTCTAAGTTGTGCTGTTAGATGTAGATAATTTAAACAGACTCCCCCGTTAGCTTCATTTGTCTCTTTTTTTTTTAGATTCATGTGTTCAGGAAGACTTTGTTTATGGTTGGCAGTAGGGGAGCACTTCAGTTTAGTTTTTTTAGATTGCACATATATTTTTACTCTTAAAACTTTAGCAAATAAACTTTTTTTGTAAAACTCAAAAATTGGCCATCTTCTGTAGACTAAGATAAATCTCCTTTAGACAAAATTCTAGCAGATTGTAACAAAGATTTTTGAGTTCCAGAAATTTGTGACAAACTGTTTAAATACAATGTTAAAGCAACCCTAGAGGATAAATTAATTTGACATTGCCTCTTGGTTGATTGATGATTCACTTTCTCATCTTGCATGCCTTGACATTTCTTTTGATTTCAAACAGCAGGAATATGTTGAAGTTAGGAATGTAGTTAAAAATGTAGCTGGAATTGAAGAGCAGATTTTGGAAATTAAATAGTCACCAAACTTAAATTGTAAGTTTTAACTTTGAAGTTAAGGAGTTAAATCTAATGAAGGCTGCATGTAAATTGTGGCAAGGAATTAAAGCAACGCTAAGTAACTTTTTAACCTTCATAAAATATTTTTCTTGACTTGTGTGATTGTTTGCCGACTTACAGCTCTTAAATTACACCTCTGTCATGGTCTGAGAGGGTCCGTATCGGTTTAACCGGGACTATGCAACTTTGAGGAGGGTGGCAGGAACCCTGCCAAACAGAACAACTACAAATGTGCTAACTGCATACGTCATTTCCCACAGCTTTTGTTCACTCTGGCCACCAAAATCACCTGAAACTAAAACTTCTTTGGTGTTGCTTTAAGTCTATTAAAAAAAGACATTGAAACATTTTAATCTTTTTTTTTAAGGGGATACAAGTTGTTGGGGTTAAATGTCAGGATCATATATGCTCAAACTGCAATAATAAAGCCATATAAATTATTCCCTAAACCATACAGAAAGAAGTCTAGAAGCTTGGAAAGTTACAAAGCCTATGTAGGCGAAGAGGAGAATCGCAGAACGGTGGGGTTTAGACCCTCAGGTTAAAACATTTGATGACCTCTAATATTTAATGGTTTAATGGTATTATTTAATATTTTATTAACTCTATTTCTGAATACATTGCATTGTATATTAGTAAACAGAAGAAGAAAAAAAGTATCATAGGCTTCGTTGTTGGCTAGTGAATGTGTCTTGACTCCTACAGACACTAAGGAAATGCAGACCGACTGGGTGATGGCTCCAAACTGGTGGCTTCCTTTAGGTGAGGTTTCAAAGAAGTTTTCACTGTTATCCTAAAATCAAAAAAAAAATGGATAAAAGCTTAAACCAGCAACACTTCTTGCACTGTTTCTCTTAAGTGTTTAAAGCAAAATTATGGTTGAAGTGCTACCAGAGGAAACATTTAATTTACAAACCATCTTCAAACCATTTAAAAAAAATAGACAAATTTGTGAGGAATGGCATGAAGGTGGTTATTACAATCCTGAAAAAATACTGGTGCACATGATTCCTTCATCCTGGCATCAGTTTTGGCTTTTAAGATGAAGTTGATAAAGATGCTCTATACCTGTGTTGGTTATGGGTATGTCAGTGCTTTGTGTCGCAGCACGTAAGCTAATCCTCTATTCAAGGAGTTGTTGGACAGGTAAATGATGAGTATTAATCTTGCTCTATTCTAGAGTGTTGTGCGGTGTTTTTGTAGCAGGAGGAAGAATCTGGCCCTATAAACCAGTGTCGAAATCTAAGCTTGACTGGAACGAGCCCTGATGAAAATTAAAACTCCTCCTGCTGAGACTTTTTAAGCATTGACTGTGACGATGAAAACATCCAGTCATACAAATGTGGATCTTGAAGACCAGGGAGAAGATAAAGAGATGTATTCTGTACATCTACTGTCCCTTTGTCTCTTTCACAGAATAATCTGGTGCAGGAGCAAAGAAATGTGATTGTGATTCAATATTAAGACCGAGTGTCTTGGAAGAGGTCTAAACTAATGCAGAGCCAAAGTAACACAAAGACCTGACTGACATTTGTCAAAGATCATCTAAACGATTCCCGAGATGTTTTGTAAGATGTGTAATTACAGAAAGAGAATATGGTACTGATAATTAGACATGATGGTTGCATAGTCTGGGGATGCTTTGGTGCATCAGGACCTGGATGACTCCCAATAATTGCAATAAGTCCTCCAGGTCCTGATGCACCAAAGCATGCCCAGAACAAAAATGTCCAGACATCTGTTTCTGAAATTAAGATGAAACCCAGCCGGACAATGATCCAAAGCACATAAGTCAAAAAACTCTAAGTTAAATTTAGATCCAGTTAAATGAGGCTAATCTAATCAAAATTGTTTTATAATACAGTCAGATTCAGTTGATCAGTCAATGCAAATTAAAAAAAAGTTTCTGTCTGTGGAAGCTCAGCTGGGGGCATTGGGTCATTTAATTTCCCTCATCCAGAGCAAGCTGCAGATTTGGAAAGGACCCATTTCCATTTAACAAGGTAAAGCCTCCAGCACAATCTGGAGAGGTATGAAGAGACGTCTGCAGTAACTGGCTGGGGAGTTGAGACGACACGAAGAAGACACCCACCCCTCCTCTAAAAACATGTTAAGATACTTAATGGCCCCTCACGGCCCATAAATGTTCTTCACCCCTACATTAACTCAGTCCAGGAAAAAGACTCGGATAAAGAGAGAAGCTAGTCATGCGAAATACCTTCTGTGTGAAAAATAAAGCAAGAAGTATTCAAAGTGCCAGTAAGAGCACCTGTAACTCTCTCTGGGAACACAAAAGAGCGTAGCATGACTCTTTTATAGAGAAAAACAAAGACTACACTGAGTTTGATGGCCACAAAAACTGAATCAGTGTTTCTGCTGAGAAGAAGACAACTTAAAACAGAAGTGCTCGGTAGGGGAAACATTTTTAATTTAGCACAATACACTGAAAAGTAAAGGTAGCAAGATCTCTGTCAGTGGTTCAGTCCAAGAAAGCACACACCTCTAAAGAGACTCAAACTGGGTCTGGGGTACTTTTTATAGGAATGGAAAAACAGATTTGTACGAGGTTAATTGAATTCAGTTCACTCTAGTTGTTTACCACCAATCAATTGATGAGAGATATAATTTAAATTCAATCATAAAAACTTTAAAATTGATCCTAGTTGTCAACAAATAACCAAGCCAGTTTGTTATTAGGATTAGATTGAAAGGTTATTTTCCTAATCTATGGAAACCCAGCAGATTGCACTGATACTATTGACTGACATTGTTGACTTTGCAGCAATCCCTCACACTGAGGATGCATGTGGAGACAGTGGAAAGGAAAAACTCCCCTTTAACAGAAAGAAACCTCCAGCAGAACCAGAAGCTAAAAACAGATCTGCTGAGGCAGGTGTAGTTTGTGTGAGAAAGGTAGAATAAGACAGTAGGCCAGGAGTGAAAGAAACCAAAGGAAACATGAACATTTCGGAAAGAGTTAATGGGGTGAGTATCTGTCAATGGGTCAGAACTAAATACATCTCAGGGGTGCTTTCTATGACAAAGAATAACTGAGTTCACAAATTTAGGGATAGCAGGAGCTCTTTGAACTACAAGTAGATTAAAAATTGACACAACCAAGCAGAGGTACTAAGTAGTCAGTATTTTCTGTGAAAAATATTAACAAAAATTGTTTGGTTAAAACAGTAGCAGCTGCTCCAACAATGGTTCTTGTTCTGAAAACAGAAACAGCTAAAAAATAAAAAAAATAAAACTAAATATACTTTCAATGAAAACAAAAACAGAGAAAAACCCCAAAGGTTGTTAGAAGCAGTAATGGAAGAGGAGCACCTGTTGCCTATACTGAAGAAGGAGCTCAGCACTGAGCCTTAACAGTGCAGCAAGGTTCTTTCTACCTCAGTGTGCATCTCATAATGCTTATTTATGACCGATTCACACGTCTTGATATTTCACAAAGATTTGTTAAATATCTGTTTTCATCCATCCTCACTCGAAACTGTTGTCATGGTCTGTGTTGTTTTTGTATCTGTTTAGTTTAGCTGTAGTTGTTTATTTTACTTCGTTGTGATTAAGTTATTGTTTTGCTTATGTTATTTAATATCCTGTTGATCCTTCTTAGATGTTACTGTTTTGTGTTGTTCCTCCTTCTTGTGTTCTCCAGTTCCCCCAGCTCTCTCTCTTCCTATTATCCCCTAAAACCATGCACACCTGTAATCAATCCGCAATCTAAGACAACTTAATTATAATGAAACACAAATGAAAGCTTAGTGTCGTAAACCTGGAGGAGATTTTTTGTGTCGTGTATGAAAATTGCCAGTGTTTTTCAGTAGGAGAGGAGCCTTCTAAGTGAAAGGTCTGCCTCCTATCCTACCTCCAGAAACTAACCACCAGTAATGTTTGTCAGCTCGGAGTTTTCCATGTGTTGCAAAATCGATTATTGTTGATATTAATCATATGAAACAATCGCTTTGCCGTTCTGGTTAACTCAAAGTTACCACATTGACCCACAACGATTACCACAACATGTTCATTCATATTCACAGTTTAGCTACGGGTGTATGGGTCACAATTTCAAAAACAAAACAAAACACAGGAACCTCAGAGGAGATCTAGAAGAGTCTCGCCGATTCTAAATCTGTCAGCATACTTCACAATAATTAGAGTAAAAACAAAGAGTTACAGCTATAAAATGAAGGAACTACTAATACTAAACTTCTCTTTAAAAAGTGTTTGTGTTGTGTTAGAAAATAGAACATTTAAAGATAAAAACAGATTTAGCAACATTTTAGCAGAGATTGTTTTAATAGCCATTTGATTTTTAATGCCCCCTACAGTCCTCAGATCCCACCTTTGCGCATATTTTTGGCGTTTCCTTGCTGCTGCACACTTGGTGTAAATGAATAGGTGATCGACCGTCTTCTGCACTAATTTCTGACCCGTCAAGGTGATACATCAGGTGTGCTGGAGTGGGAAACGTCTAAAACATGCAGGCCAGTGGGACCTGAGGGTCAACATTTTGAACACACGGCGTCTTTGACATGAAAACTAAAGTTATGTTCCTAAGCATTACAGTTGTGCATCTCCGTATTACGAAACGAGCACATGTCCTGAACTCGAGATTCCTCAAAAAACAAACAAACAGAAAGTTCTTCTTGCAACACTTTTTTGGGGAAGTGGTCCTCTGAGAAGGAGAATCTGCTGCCTGTTTGCATGTGAAGCGAGAGAATCCTGGATATTTGGGGCTTAAAGCAACTCCTTTCAGATATAAGCAGGGGCAGAAATGCAGTTTAGGGGGGGTGGCTGTGGATCAGTTTGCATGCAGGTCAGTCCTGGGTGAAGAGACAACATGATGCCAAATGATGAAATCAAATGAAATAGCAAGTAAAGGCCTTGCTTCTCCCCTCACCCACGCCCCTCTGCATACAATCCCTCTTTCGGACAGACACTACAATGGGTTTGAGCACAGTGATTTCTTGCAGTTGGCGCCGCGGCGAGCTGCTCGTCATCCGGTTGAGGTGGGGCTCTTTGGGCCAGTGTACAGCCGTCTGAGTCAGGATGGAGCGATGAGGACGGGGCATCCCACTCACCCTCTGCACGGCCGGAGACACTGCTGCTCTGCTGTCATGGAAACAGCAGCAGTCACCACCACCAGCATGGGCCCATAATGCACACCCAGAAACACACACACACACACACACTAGGAGCAAAATGAGATATTCTAAGTGTGCTGCGTCTACCTCAAACATCTGCACACGCTGAAATAAAAGCTAAACACCTAGGCTGGCTGTTAAGGCAAGGCAAGGCAAGTTTATTTGTATAGCACATTTTCGTGTACAAGACAATTCAAAGTGCTTTACATAAGAAAAAAGATCAGAAAATGAAACAATAAAATCAGCTTTGAATTTAAAAGAAATGAAATAAGAATGAAATAATAATAATAGTACTCAGTTGCTATATGCAAAGTTAAATAAGGCTGTTTTCAGCCTGGATTTAAACAACGGCAGAGTTGAAACCTGTCTAACCTCTTCAGGAAGACTGTTCCTGAAGAGGAACAGTTTTAGAAGCATAAAACTGGAATGAAGCCTCCCCTTGTTTGGTCCTGACTCTGGGCATCAGCAGGAGGCCACTACCTGAGGTTCTCAGAGTCCTTAAGGCCTTTAACATGTGACCACAACAGAAAATAGACGCTGCTCTGTGGTTTTACACGCCGGTCTTCTTTCTTATTGGGACAAGTACTCCACAGGTGATCATTCAAATGGTTTCCAATTGTTCATCGGTGGGTAAACTCCTTATAAGGAACAACAATACTGACTTTTAACACCGGGCTAATCTGCCGTCTTGCAGAATTATACATATTCCTTTAAATTGTTCAGATTTTATCAGAGTAAGAACACAAATTGGACATATTAACACACAGAAAATAAGATTTAAAACATCTCTCTCAAGCAATGGTGAAACATAGTCGTGGTAGACAAATCTGGGCTCTGGGGATACTGTTCTCTCTTTTAGGGACTTGAACGCTGCTTAGAGCTGATAGGAAGATCGATGGACCTGGGAAATAAAAATAGAGGTATTAAAGACTGAAGGGTTGGGATAGGCTTGGATTTAGATTTTTTTTTTAAAAGTCCAGATCCAAAATTAATCGATAATTTACTACTAGACTTGTAAAAGTGATGTTTTCGAATGACCTCCACCCCACCTAACTGGGCTAAGAAAGTAATTAATCTCTGGATGAGCAAGGCTGACATAAACAGCAGAACGCAGCAGAAGATGGGGCAGAAGGGGGTAACA
>JAVLVB010000779.1:7325192-7364421 GCA_032876305.1 Orestias chungarensis | reverse complement strand
TCCCCCTCATCCTCCTCCCCCTCCCCCTCCCCACCTGCCCCCTGTCTCTAAATCGGACATTTTGCTCTGCGCCTACATTAACGCATGCCTCTCTTGCAAATTAGCCAATAGTGGAGGTCTGCGTGTGCTTTTCCTGCGTGCAGTGGGAGGGTATGGTGGTGTGTGGTGGTGTGCGGTGGTGGGGGGAGCCAGGCGTGCGGCGCACATCCCCATTCAAACAGGTGTGAGGAGCAGAGACGGTCCCGGGTGGCGCATGTTGGTCGGATGCGTGGCTGCAGCCTGGAGCCCGCAGGAGCATCGGTGTGAGAGCATCTTTGTCAGGGCTGAGCAGAAAAAAACAAAAAACAAGAAGAAGAAGAAGCCGCATCCGAAAATAGTGTTGGCTGTTAGAAAGTAGGTCGATAGGAACTGAGAGCGACGGTTGTTTCCGCGCTCTTGTCTCTTTCTTTGTTGTTTAGCAAGGACTGTGGTCTTTTTTCTTTCTTGTTCACAGCCCACCCTTGTGTGCGTGGAGCGGTTTTCTTTTCTCTTTACGCACAGGTGGGAGAGACCCGCTGAGCGTGTAGGACAGCCCCCCCCTCTTCCTCTTCCTCATCTTCCTCAGCGGATGATATGAGGAAGTGACATTTTTTTCTGTGTTTTTTTTTCTTTTCTTTTTTTTTTGTTGCAGTTCGGGACATCTCTGCAAACAGGTGTTCCTCTCTCTGGGTCACTTTACAAAAAGGAAGGAGCCCAGAACCAGGAGGCGCAACCCTGGACTCGGGACAGCCTAGAGAGGAAGAGCAATAAGAGCCAGAACAAGTCAGCTCTTTATTAGCCTAGGCTGCTGAGAGAGAGAGAGACGAGAGGGGAGCGATGGCAACCAAGAAGGCGTGCGTGGATGCGCCCAAGAGGAGCCGGAGTCCCGTCGTGCTGGAGGCTGAGATGTTCCGAGAATTTCAGGACTGGTGTCTCCGGACGTACGGCGATTCCGGCAAGACAAAGACCGTCACCCGGCGGAAATACAACAAGATCATGCAGACACTGTTGCAGAGCGATGAGCCGGACGGGCTGTACGTGGACAACAGCCACATCAACGCCAAATTCAAATTCTGGGTGAAGTCCAAGGGCTTCCAGGTCGGAACCAACGTCCTGGGGGAGCACAACAAGAAGGGAGCGCCGGGGAAGCCCGTCCTATACGTCCCGGTCAAGTCGACGGTAAACCGTGTGTGTGTGTGTGTGTCAAAACTGTCCCGCTGTAAGTAGTTGTCATGATGCGTGGGGTTTGCACCCACGCACCACACAGAGAGTGGAGTGAAGGGGGGTATTTTTTATTATTATTTTCTTATTTAAACGACAACTTGTGATTGCTCTTGTCGTCCGGATGAATCCCCACTTTTGTCCACATCCCAACCAGAACACTCTCCACTCTCATCCCCTGCTGCTGCCATAGCAACGCCGGTGCCTCCTGGCGATGGTGAATGCAAAAAAAAAAAAGAAAAGAAAGAAAGATAGGCCATCATCATCCTCATCATCATCCTCATCCTGAGGTTTAGTTTAGGTCCTGTCAGCAGCTGCAGGCTGGGAGATAATTGATTATTTAATTATTAAAAACGTGTTTTGTTTCTGCTGCGCGTGCACGTGCACGCGCGCCCACGTGCGCGCAGAGTGTGCAGAGGCATGTCTGCCAGGTGGTCCGGGGGTCTGGTTTTGTCTTGAGTGTGCATCACCAGCTCCACTTTACTGAGAGTCTGCGCGGAGTGAATATCTGCAGCGACCCGGCGTCCCATCCCGAGCCGCAGCTCGAGCTGAGGTGCCATCATGTCTCAGAGACAGGAGCATAACCAAAAAACAAACACATATATATATATTTATTTTTAATTTAAGGAGGATGTGATGTTGCGCTGTCACTCCCGCTCTTCATTGTCCTGGGAAGGATGCGGCTCTCGCTGGCAACTCGTTGCTCTGGCAACACCTGTGCGCAGCCCAGGATAGCCTGCATCTGCATCCCGCATCCCGAATCCTACATCTACTGCGTTTTATGATCTGGGTTACATTCCGACATCGTAACCATCCGGAATGAGGCTGTTCTCATGAAACGCCTAATAAAGACGTTTTTTTATTTATTTATTTATTTTTTGTTTTGGCTGTGCGTAAAAATTGGGCACCACGTGAAAAAAAGGGGGGGGGGGGGTGTTGCAAATGGCTCAGTTCGGGACTGAAGGCGACCCACGCCCACAGTTGGTGCTTAGACTTCGTGATAGGTGGTGATGTGTCTGTCGGGTCACATCCGTCCCGCTGTGCGGCTGCGCGGAGCTTCAGGGGTTTATATCACAAGGAAGAAACTGTCAGCCAGTGACCCAGCAGACAACCACCATTTTAACGTCCCCCTGCATCCGTCCGTCCATCCATTCATCCATCCATCCATCCATCCATCCATCCATCCATCCATCCATCCATCCATCCATCCATCCATCCATCCTGCTCAGATTATTGTGTTAACAAACTGGAACAGATTTTGGCCCGGATTAGAAACTGAGCTGTTTGATTTGAGCTCCATGTCGCTGATCCCTCCACAGGTGTCTCACCTGTGTGAATGGACATTGAGATTTGGGCTGACTGCCTCCTCAAAAGTCCTCTAATCTCTGCAGGATATTATGTTTCCCTGTAGGGCAGGTGCAGATGGTGCCTCGAATCTGTTGTTTAATTAGCTTTTTTTTGGCTTTTTCCCCCCTTTTTTTCCCAAACATACATACATACATATATATATATATATATATATATATATATATATATATATATATATATATATATATATATATATATATATATATATATATATATATATATATATATATATATATATATATGTATATATGATACCATATTTCAGGTCAATTACTATGATTATATGTATTGGTGATTTTCAGTGCCATTAAAAAGTATTCGAGTGTTTGAAGAATTTCCACATTAAACTCAATTTTTAGTAACAGGACAGCACAAAATCTGAAGTTATGGAGTAAAATCGGACTTAATGGTTTTGTGTTTCTACCATCTTCAAATATCAAGAAAATTTGCATGTTTGTTCATTATTTTATTGTTTTTGGTCTTGCTATTTCATATAAATCAGTCTTTGTACTTTTTTGTTCAGTATGTTAATTTCAAATCCATTTGGCAGCCTACAAGAATTTTGTTTTTTTTTGTTTTTTTTGCAGTTGTAGTCGCTGCTTAAGAAAAGTATCCCCACAGCATGATATGATGCTGCCACCACCCATCTGCCAACATGTTGATGGTGTGTATCTCTTCAGCTCCTCCAGAGTTACTACGAGTCATCCTGTCATTTTAGGTGGACGATGTTGTTGAGGTTCGCATTTATGCCGTACGCTTGAACTGAACAGTTGTTTTTGACAAAGTCAAAGTTTGGGAAATGGTTTTGCAACACAAGCCAGCTGTAAGCGTCTCCTTCAAAATCTCACTGACATTTTTGCTATAAATATAATTTTATTTATAGGTATTACAGCTAAGGCTGCGGTTATAAATGCATCCAACACTCACGCCTCACACAAAATATACCCACAGCATTATGCTGCCACCACTGTGGAGATATTCTGCGCTTTGGTTTCATCCGACCAGGTTATCTTCTTTAAAAACTGTGTAACTGTGGTCGTAAAAAAACAGATCTAAAACAGTTTTATAAGCACCTTTAAAAGCATCACTGCTTTTTTACAGCTGTCCTAAATCACGACGCTACAGTGTGCATTATGATTGCCTCGTACCTAATACGGATAAGTTATAAAATCCTGACACGAATATCACAACTGAGACCATAAATGTTTAAGAGAAATAAAATAAAAAAAGTTGGTATAAAAGTAAATTTAAGCACTAAACTAAAAAAAACGGTGTCTCCAGCATGTACTGGATTCATGCTCTGAATCTGCTCCTGGTGCTGGGAACACCTCACCAGGAAGGCATCCTAACCAGCTCCTCTTGATGTGGAGGAACGGTGGCTCTACTTTCTAATCTAAGGCGAGAACCCAGAAAGGAAACAAATTTCTGCTTGTTGTATCTGTAATGTCCGTCTTTAGGTCACTATGGTAAGTCACGCTGAGCTTGTGACCGAACACGAGGATAGGAACAAATATAAAAATTAAGATATTCATCTTGACTGACAGGTACAGTGCCTGCTGTACTGCAGTCCATTTTTACCTCATTACTGGGCAAAACCCTGAGATACCCAAAGCGCTCCACTTGAAGGAGGACCTTGTCCCTCCCCTGGAGAGGGCACGCTACCCTGGCTCGAGGCCATGGTCTCATATTTGGAGGTACTGGCTGCTTAACAGTCGGCTGTGAACTGCTCCACTGAACATCGCGGTCTGCTGAAGCCTGCATGCCCACGTTATCTGCAAAAAGACGAGACCTGAACCTAAGGCCACCAACATCGATTAGTCTGTTTGAAACTCAAGGCTATTAACAGAATCTGTGATCAAGAGAAAGAGAGTCCAACTTACAGATGTGAACAAATACTCAGGATCAAGGTTAACATAAGAAGGAAACAAGTCAGATAAATGTCTTGCCGTCCCTTTAAAGCCTTTTTGTCAACAGCATAGGAGAGCTGTCTGAGGCTAGGTCAAACAAAAGCAAGCCGAGAAAAGCTCAGTCTTCCTCACGATAAAATGTATTCCGCTGTTTACGGAGATGAGCACACATCTTTTGCTGTTAATATCACAAGGCATCGGGGGGTGAGCCTCCCCCTGACTCAGTTCCACTTGGGAAATTTAAACAACAAACAAAATATCAGCCAACACAAGCTGCTCCTAATGATGACTCAGAGGCCACAAATCAACCAATTCACTTGCATGTTCGCGCATCAGAAATCAGGATTCCTGCCTCGGCTTCTGTTTGTGGCTTTTTATAAATAGGCCGTCCTGGGCCAGTGGAAAAGTGACATACACGCAGAGACAGACGCAGCGGTCGGTGGCCGCTCGCAGGGCTGCAGGGCCGGGGGGCGTCTCTCTGCTCGAGCTCTGGAAGCCCCGCTGCAGCTGCTTCCAGGGTGTGCCAAGTTTCTGTATGGGGGCAGGCACGGGGCTAAATGACAGGAGGCCCGAGTGGGGGCAGGGATGGATCCTGGCTGATGTGAAGACAGAGAGAGTCTCTTCTGTGCGTCTCTGAACCACACAAGGGCGACTTTAGTGTTTGGCGGGACAGAAGGGCAGAACGCAGCGGCGCGGCCTCGGTGCCGGCGACGTCGCACTGAGGCCGACGCACAAATATTTCCTTTTTTCTCGCCGTGTTTCCCGTCCGTCTCCATCCTCTGGTTCCTCAGAGGATCCATGCGGCCCTCGGTGTGGAGATGCAACCTTGTTTAGCTCTCATTATGTCCTGATTAGAGGATGCTACGGAGGAGGAGGGGACCGGAGACAGAGGCGGAGATGCACTACAGACGCACACACACACACGACGCACACGCAAGCCTTTCACCAAGTGCAGCCAATTTCAAAGGGAACACTTAAACGCCATGTGCATTTTCCTGTTGCTTTCTGTTGCCATGTCAACTGAAATCTGTAAAATGTTTTTCATTGCTTCACATAAAGAAACACAACCTATAATGTAAGGCCTAAAGCAGGAACGACCTGCAGCTGCTCGGCTGATGCACAGAAAAATGTCCAAACTGTTTACCTTTACTAAAGTGTTTGTCGAACAAACAGCTCCAAACTGATAGCAGAGAGATATGTTTTTAAGGTAACTATTAACCTGAAAGCGGTTTTATTGTCTTAATGTTTCTATTTTTAATCCCCCAAATAACCTTCCTAATGGCTTCTTTGCAGTTTTGAAAAATCTGGGATTTCCCTTTTACCATTTTGCAGGTCTACATATGCATAAATGTGGAACAGAGACTTGAGTGTGGAAAATTCATTAATTGTAGTATCAAGAGTCTTTTTATACATTAATTTACATTATCGTAACTTGCTTTATCTTTTATTTTATATATTTTGTTTTTTAATCCTAGCAAACAAACAAACAAACAAAAAAACGTGGCATATTAGAGAAGCTTCATTAACTTAAATTCACCAAAGTTCACAAACTGCTCCTTTAAGGATCTTCATCCAGCCAAGGATACAGATTTGTAGCGTTGGGTAGCGCTAACTTAAAAGCTAGCTGTGCTAACCCTTAAACACAAATCATAAATGTTAGTTCTGCTAATGGTAAAATGCTAAAGTCAACCAAACACAGATGTATAAGTGACACGACATGTGTTGCAAAATCATATATCACATTCAAAAGGATCAAATTTGTGATTGCACACTGGAAAAAATGAATGTAGCAGAAGCTAAGTGGGCTATTCCTAAACCGCTAAATGAAAAATTTGCTCCACTACTAGCGCATTAGCAGATTAGTGGAAGCGCGCCCACCACTGCCGAAAAAAGATTGATTTTCCTTTGACCTTATTCTATAGTCTAACAGCATTGTTCCGTTTTAATACTTGTTGAGGTGCAGTTAAAGAGGCAAGGTTAAATTTCACTTATGCTGTCTGCATTAACTTTTTTAACACTGGTTATCAATAAAATATAATACGAAATTATAATAAGCTTCTTTATTAGTCAGGCAATCTGCAATATAATTGTTGGAAAAATGTCTTGTTTGCCCTTTGAAAGGAGTGTTAAGAATTTATACAGTAGGCAATTAATACATTACAATATAATCCCAATTTATACACTTATTAAGTCAATGTTAAAGTGTAGGGGTGCACCAAATGTAGTTTTCTGGCCAATAACAAATCCTTAACAAGCCTGACCTGCTGATTATCCTTCTTTTATTTATTTATTTATTTTAATTATAATTGATACTGTCTCCAAATTAGCAACAGTGGGATGAATACTGTTAACCGCAAACATGCAGGGGTGACCATCAAGACCTTTCCCATGCCAAAGCAAAAGGGGATAGTTTCGGATTTTTAGACCTTTGCAAACGGTTGATAAGATCAGTGGACAGTTTTGGTTTCGTATGTAAGTATTGCCCAATAAAACGAAATTTTGGGCTAATTGACTTGCTGGTCGATTTATCGGTTCACCCCTAGTAATATGCATTAGTTAATGTGTGGAGATGGTGGATATATTTAGAGAACTAAAATATAGATAATGTTTATTTTTTATGGACTTAACGTAAAGACAAAAATTGCTTTTGATGTTTTACCTGCTAATGATGAAAGAAATTCGCTAGTTTTGGCATCTGGTTACATTTCTTGGTGGCTGTCTGTTAGTTTTTAAATTGTAAGTGACTATCTTTACTTTTCCACAGAAGCACAGCCACAGGTCGGGGAGGGGGGTGCTGTATTACTCTTTGGTCCATAAAGCAAAGGAAAACTGATAACTCTTTATCTACTACTACTGTTATGATGACGGAAAGTTTATGACAGTTTAGCACAATATTTCAAATGTTCTCCTATTGTTGTACTCTATTCCTTATATGGTAAAATGAGAGATATCGATCTCCCATTTTGATTGATTTGAAATTAGCTAATCAAATATATGCATAGGTTAACTAGCTATCTAAGTGTCTAACTCTACAATGACTCCTATTTTTGGATCAGTTTTGCAGACTTTTCTTTATTCCTTAGAGCATATCTGATCATTTTTAAAACAGAATAGAGCTTTAAGATACTTTAGCACAATGTTACTTGAAACGCTATTGGCTGGCATTTGAAAAGCAGCCAATCCAGGAGGGTTATTTATATTTCTCTCAGGCTGATTGGCTGAACTCCTTAAATATTAAATCAACTTTATTTGCCAGGACATACTAGGAATTTGTTTTGGTGTAATTACACTGAGGCAGCCATTTGCGGCACCAGGTAGGCAGTAGCGCAAAGGGTCTTGAGCAAGGACCCACACTGGATGCTGTGGTGTATTTTGCCATGGGCTGGAAATGAACCCCTGACCTTCCAATTAGAAGTCACGCAACATACCACTTGAGCTATCCAGCCGCTACAGACACATTAAAGACAGTATATCTTAGCTTCTGACTTAATGCTACAGTGGCTTACTGTGTGTGCTGATTCATATTAACATAAATTTGGTGTTTGAATGATTACAATAGGCAGTTGTTTGCGTTTAGAGAGGATCTTAAGTATTTTCACGTTTTAGCTATTTATTTGTGACTGTATGAATATTGAGTGTCCCTCATATTTATTTGCTGTAGGGTGTGCAGATTTCCTATTTGCAGTTAATTCAAAATCTTCTAGTTTTTCTATTGCTTTAAAATGAGTCCACATGAATCTCTTACTGATGTTTTATTACAAAATAAATCACAAATGGCGGTTCCCAATCTTTGTCCTGGAAATTAGGCACCTAAACGTTGGTTCTTCACGTCAGATGGGATGAGGAACATCGTCATTATTATCTGATTAATTAGGCCGAATTTCCCCTGAGAGCCCATCTTTTGTGGAAGGGCCACAGAGTCAAAAGAATGCTGGGCCTATTATCCAGCAGCATTTGCATTAATGCTGTTTTTGCATAGTTGATCTCCAATGCTTTTATTCTGATCCTTTTTTCATTTTTTCTTACACCTTGTGTCTTTTAGTCTGGCGGGGCTGATTAGGTGCAACGCATTGGCGTTACCTTCATATGTAGCAAAAAGCTAAAAAAATGTTCACTAATTATTTTTACCCATTTAATTTACAATTATGTTTTTGAACTGTATTAAAAGGCCCAGAAGACCTGCAGAGATCCTAAAGAAAGTAAACCCCACAGCATAATGCTGCCAATAATGTGTTTCTAATGTGTCAAATATTTCCTTGGGAATTCTAGACTAAAAGTTTTACTCTTTCAGATCAACATCCATTCTCCTGAAAGAATTTGTGGGATTTGGGTCAAACCTCAATGTTTTTTGTTTTTTACTAATTGTATTTCTCATTGCAGACATAGGGCTAGTTTGTATTACCAATAAAAAAAAAAGCAACAATACAGGTAAAGGCTGTTGTTAGCCGTTTTGTAACACATGGGGCCGATTTGTAACATAATTGGTTGATTTTGAATGAAACTTTTTTTTTCATTTTGTTGCCTTTTTTAATGTATTTTAGGAGGAGAAAACTTTGTTCATGGGGTATTTTTATGGTCATGTGACAATGATGGCCAGGGAGCTCAGGATTGTGTGTGTGTGGGGGGGGGTTAACAAAGCAGCCGAGCATTCTGGGCGGTTTTGTTGTTTCTTCCAAGTCAGAAGGAAAGAATAGGAAAATATAAATACATATATAAATAATAAATGTGAAATTTTATGTAGTTATCAGGCTTCGTTATCTGCCTAGATTTTCATATCAGTTCATCTCTAACTGGAACGTCCGATTTTTCCACCTGGAATAGTTAGCAGCCTAATTTTTGTCACAGCCAGTCTTTTTCCTTGTTCGTCCCCGTATCTCCGCTGTTGCTCTTTGTCCAAACCTAACACTGGCTGCTGATTGCGATTCCTTTCTTCAGTATCATTTGGCTTGTCTTTATACGTTGGAACATTCCAGTTCTCGTCACAACTCGGATATTCGGACTACTGAAATGCCCACATATGTTGGACTCCCCCAGTTACGACTTTATATTGCTGGATGTTAAACCAGGTCACTATGTTGGATTTTCAACGTAACTTGAACACAGCATTGATGCTATTTATCTGTTTCCTTGCCATAAAAACTGTTATTTGGTTCTGTCAGTAAGATTCATTAGACAGTCAAACTTTTAATGGTCTTTTTTTGTCATTTAGTATCATAAGGCTGCTGAAAAGAAAGAGGGAAGAGAAACCTGACAAATTTTTAATTCAAATTCTGAATGTGATATAAATATACAAACTCAAAAGCTTATTTCTCATTAGAGAGCGCAGGAAGGATCACATGTATAAAGTTAAATACATTTAAGTTTAAACTATACAATTTTTAGTTACAGTGTGTGAAAGAAGTCAGTTAAAGCTTGTGTTTGTGTTTGCTTATTTTCTTCCCAAATGCATGAATGTGTTTATAGAGTTCCGAGTTTAACTTTATGTATTTCAGGATGTTTAATGAAGATGTAGCCAGAAGTGAGGGCGACAAGCTAGACAGACTGAAAAGACAGTATGCTTCCCTTACATAAGACAGTTCGTCTTATGTAAGGGAAGCATAAAGAGACATTAAATAATGTTTTTTATCTTTGGTCACTTTTGTTTTTCTTTAATTTAATATTCGTACCCATTTTTATGGAACTATAATAACTCTCTTGGAGGACTTAATGAGATGAAAAACACAACCGCTAAAAGTCAACTGATAGCAGACTACCAAACAAGATCCCTCAAACTTTTAAAAAGCTTGCTACACCCTTGATCCCAACATAGAACATGTTTAAAACCTTGTGCAACACTTTCAGTGTTATTTTTTTACCATAGGAGATTTACAGACAAGTTTCTGTCTTCAGTTTTCTTCACATTTGATGAAAAAAAGTTTAGTTTCTTTCTCTTTAGATTTTATTGTATCCTTCTTCTGACTGACACTTTTTTGTAGTGACATTTTGTTGCTCTTTCGTCCCCTGCAAACTATGTTTTTGGCCAAAGGATGCTAACATGTAAAATATCCTACTGGGGCCTTAACTATTTTCATCTAGAATCAAGAATCAGCTTATTCATATAGCGCTAGTTTACAACAGATGTCATCTCCAGGTATTTTACAAGAAAATCATTTCATATCATACATAAATCATAAACAATACAGTTTAAAAAAAGTTTGCAATCTAAGGAAAGCCGGCAGATTGAATCAAGTCATTGACTTTCAGTACACTATAATAATAGCTTGTTTTGTCGTTGACTTTCAAACCCCATCATGCTGAGCATGCATATAGCAACAATGGAGAGGAAAAAATCCCCTTTAACAGGAAGAAACCTCCAGCAGAACCTGGCTCAGTACAAGCAGCCATCTGCCACAACCGACTGGAGGTTTGAAGAGACAGAAGACACGAATGGATACAGAGGAAACTGTAAAAAAGAGTGTTTATAGCAGCAGTTGTAGAACATTGCTGGCCTCATCTCAGCCGATATTTTCCTTCGAGAAGCTGTCTAAGCTAACAGAATGCCAGACCAGGTGTAGCCACTAAAGAGAGACTGAGATTAGAGAGATAACAAAAGGTTAGCAAGGTTGAAATAACGGCAACTACAGCAGATTAGTTTCATGTTAGTAAGATAGTAAGAAGTTAGTAAGAAGTAATATATTCAAGTAAACTAAAAGCTGAAACAGAATCCGAATATTGCCTACTGACCTGCAGCCCCTTGAGGAAAGACTGGTTTACTGAGTCATTGGTGGTAGAGATGCATCGACAGGAAAATGGGGGCCGATATTAATATCCTATGATAATGTAGTTGTGGCCACCTGTAATACCTATATTACATATATATCCTTAACCTTTCAACGTCTTGAATAAAATGGCCACACCGTACATGTAGATATTGCATATTTTCTAGCGCTGTCCCGATCCGACATTAATATCAGATATTGGTCCAATTTGCTATTGTTCTCTTGAGTAATACCATTTAATTAAGCCTTTTCTAAGATTCCACACTACAAATGTGATTAAAGATATCTGTATGATTCATGCTGATGGTGTATTGGGTCAATATTGGTAATTGGGGAATACTGAATAATGAAATATTAGCATCGTATCGGAAGTAAAAAATTTGTTTTGGGACGCCTCTTATCTGTTCTTCAGTTATTACCCCACAATCCTGGCATCACTGTCACAGTCACTGAACAAAAAACTATTACTTAATCAACCCGTCTACCCTCCAGAAAAACAAACGGCAGCAAGACATTGCTAATATCGGCCCAGTTTTACTCATCAGGCCGATACCGATACGTCAGTGGTTGGATATCTGCTCTGCTAACTAGATTGTTTGGTTTTCCCTAGCCTCGTATTCAACATAACTCACATTAGAGGTGGAACGACTGTTATTAAAAATTGTTTAATTTCTTCGTTTTTAAAATACCTGTTCTTGTCCGGGACAGGCTCTCAGAGTTTACGTTAAACGTGTGGGGCGGTGTCTGAGTCGGCCCTCAGCAAAGTTCATGCTCTTCGGTCATGTTCAACGTGAACTTTGAACTACTCTAGGTGCGAAATGAAACCTATCGTGCAGGTGTGTGTGTGTGTGTGTGTGTGTGCGCGCGCTCGCACAGAGAAAGGGGGGTCGCTGATCGCCTGCTCTGCGTTCCCTCCCTTCAGTGCTCTCTCTGTTGCCATGGAGAGACTCTTCTTTGCTTTCCCATAGGAGGAGAAATTAACACCATTTTTAACTGGCCCGGGGGCCTCCCCTCTACCCCCCAAACGGGAGATAGTCTTGAGTTGTGCTGCAAAGTGCACGCACGCGCGCTCACACACCCGCAGCCTTTAAGACGACAATAATCTCCCCACTGTCATTTTTAATACCTCTGGCAGGCCAACGTTTAACGAACTGGGACACAGTAATGATGGCCCGAAAAAGCCGAGGTGGAGTCTGGGATGTGATGATCTACGAGGAGAGTCATTTACGTGCTGCTTCCCTTTTTTCTTTTTTAAAGTCAGCGGCCGGAACATAAACGGCGGCTGAGAGGAAGGCGCACTCGCGCTCTCATACGTGGGACAGTGAGGTCAAGCTCGGTGCACTTAATGTGGATTTAATGATGACGCTTTATGAACTGAAGCGGAGTGCGGAGCATGATGGTAAAGAAAAGGACAGGGTGTGGTTTTATATGTTCACAGATCTGTGCACACACCGAAGGTGATGGCTTCTTTCATCTCTGCTTTTAGTGATAAAAAAAAACATATGTTTCACTCTGCTTGTCCAATGACTAATTGTGAGTATTTTAGATTCAATCGCTCTGGCTCTCTCCCCAGAGCGGCCTGGCTTAAGGGCGGCGGAAGCCCTCAAGATAAGTTTTCTCAGGTAATTTTCATGGTCAGTCAGTGGAGATAAGGCATCCTCCCTTCTGTCGTGTACATTGTAAGTACAGTGAACCCTCCTTATAATGAGGTTCACGTATCATTGCTTTTTTTGTTTTTGTTTATTTTTCTTCACATTTGTTTTCTGCATCCTGATTGGCCTAATAAAGTGGAGTCAGAGACATAGTCAGAGAAGCAGTGAAATACGCGTAAGTCACAATTTGTCCAACTGTACTTTGTATTGATGATTAAAATTATTATTATTATTATTATTTTATTTTATTTTTTTTTCTATTTTTTCTCCCCTCCAGGGGGTCTTTTGTGGGCTCTAGTGTCCCTAAAACTATTATTTTAAAGGTGTTATTTGTAAGAAAACATTTCCCCCTCTGTTTTAAAGAAATGTTTAGAATTATGTATGTATTTTATTATATAGTAATTATAAGAAAGTAAAGGTTACTACTTTGAGGATTTCACTTATCGTGTGTTGTTTTTGTAATGTAGCCCTTGCAAATAACGATGAGTAACCATTGATAGTAAACTATTTGCCAAGTAATACGTATAAATGAAAAATCCATAAACCATTGTAATTGGTATTATATTATTCGCTCCTCTTGAAGACAAACACATTATTTTAATAGAAAAAAACAAATATTGAAACCTTTTTGTAAAAAAAAAAAAAAAAGAGCTGTGAGTAAATGTAGATCAGATATAAACAAAATACAAAACACTGTAAGAAGATTTTTGGGTGAATTTTCATAATAGGGGTTGCTGTCTACTTAAAAAAAGCTTGGTTTGATAAGTAAGTTCACCCAAGTGCCTGAATCTGTGCCGCCTCGTTTATGATAAAGTAAAGAATAAATAAATATGAAGACATGCTCCGTACGCAGTAGGACGTATTTTGAAACTGGTATCTTGATTCACGGATTTAGTTTGTATTTGGTGTGAAATGTAGTGGCTCTTTCACTTCTTATAGGGAATCAAACAGTGAAACAGTTTCTATTCTTTTGTTACATTTTGGATCAGTTTAGATCAAGAAAAGCAATCTAACCCAGCACTGGATGGGCTAATTTGTTATCATTCGTCATGGATTGTAGACCCTTTTTTTTCTTAAATTTTTTTTAAAATCACAGCTTCAGGCGGTGATTGAAGGCTACGTGCACACACGCGCACACAAACACAGGAGAAAACCAGGCTTGTCCCATTTCTGTGTTCATTAGCTAGCTGACAGATTTACTGGTGGAAGACGGGCCTTTAAGAGGTGACCTGTTGTCACATCTGCAGTGAGATAATCTGACTCATGAGGTTTGTTGACACAGCCATCTTTACTCCCGTGCTCTCTCATTACACACACATCCAGAAAGCACCTGAACACACACACACCCAGCTCCCTGCTGTTAAGCTTCTTATTGTGCAGAAACCTCATGAGAATAAAGAGAGTCTCCGTCTATCTGCAAAAAAAAAAGTTTGGTTCCTCTCTTTGCTCGTCACTCACTGCTTCTTGTGGGTCTCGTATCTCAAAGACGGCGCGCCTTTGTGACCCAGCTGCTTCCCATGATGCCTTCCTTCCCTCTCGCACCACCTACTCCTCTTCCTCCTCCTTCTGACCTGCCCGTGTGGGACTGCTCCTCTCTCCCCTCGCAGCTTCAACTTGCATATTTTGTCACCTTTTTCACACTGTAAGGCCCATTTTTCCAACAAATACTATGTTGTAAGGGGGGCGCTCCTCTTTATGGGGCCTGAACCCCGGGCCCTAAAAGAATAAGTGATGGACTAAGATTTGGGATAGATTTAGTCTTAGAAATATACTTGTATTGGTTAATTTTTTCTGTAAAGGTCAGTGTTACGGTGTTGAGGTGAATGAAAAACTGAAGAAGTCGATGCAAAAACCTTGTGAGGATGGAGAAACCTGATGTTTGTGTGTGTGCGCGCGAGTGCCAGCGGGGGTGGGGGCAGCAGACTCAACCCCTCCAGTCTCCTAGCAACAGAGCGGTTTGTTGCGGGACAGGGGGGAGGCATCAGGGATGGGGGCTGGTTGTGCAAAGGCTGGGGAGAGCAAAGTCCTGCGGGATTAGAACGGCGAGGAGAAGGAGGGACAGGGTTTCGCTGTGCTGCCGGTGATTAGCTATGCCACCATGTATTGCTTGCTGAGAAGAGTAAATATCTGTAACGCTGCTCAACATCTGTCCTCCTCAGATGTGTCGGCCTCAGGTTCGTCCTGGTCCTCACGCACCACACTGAGGCTCGCGAATGCTGATGTTTTAAGACTTTCAACAATTCACATGCTTGTTTTAGTTGATTTCTAGTATTTTAATTATTTAATTTTCTCTCCTTTTGTTGTTCTTTTTAGATTTATGGATTAGTTTCATATTTTACCCATCTTTTTAAATTGGACTGTTAACTTTTACAAGTTTCCCTTCAATAAATAATTTTTTTTCAGTTTTCTAATTCATTCCTGTTTTAGCTTCTTTCTTTTAATTCCTCTAAATTTGCTTTTTTTACTTGTTATTTTTCGCTTTTAAGTCTCAGATTTCCTATTTATTTTTTTCCATATCTTATTTTTTTATTCTTACTAGCTTATGACGAATTTCTATTCAAAAATACTTTATTTAATGTAAAAAGAAATTAAATTTATTCATACCTAATATCATCTGAGACCCTTCAATTGGTCGTTGTAGATGGTGATGCTGTGGGCTTAAAGGATCTCTTGTAGCAGCCAGTGTTGCAGGTAAGCTAGGGGGCCTCTGATTAAAAAACCTTTGCTATATGGACATGACAGACTAACTTGGTGGCAGAGAGTTATTCTGAAGCAGAATGTACTGGATGAAGATGCAGCTGTTGGAAAGCACGGCTAATCCACCTCATTTGCTTCTCCCACTCCTTTAAATCTCTGTCCGGTGGTATGCTTAGTAAGATGATGGTCAGGGATGTGATCCTTGCCTCCTTCTCCCTCTTATCTTCGGTCCTGCTCTACATCCATAAAGCCTCCTTTGAGATTCAGGGTCATAGTTCAGGTGTCGAGATGCTAATTAGCTGATCCCAGCTGTAAGAACAAAAAATCATGTTGCCATTGTTTTGCTTTGGTAACATTATCTTTTTCTTCTTATGATTTTTCACAACTTCTCGATGTAGTTTTACTTTGTGTTCTTATTTTTAATCAAGTTTTTTAATTTGTTTACATTTTTAGATTGTTAACCTTTCTATTAAAAAAATCCTTCCAATTTCTTCTCTGTGAGTTTATTTTTAACATTTTCTTTACTGTATATATTTTTTGAAACGTTTTTGTCAATGTGATGATGTCATGTCCTGTTTGAATTCAAATGTACTTCCCTCCTGGGTCACGGTTTGTCCCGTCACTCAGCCTAACAGTATCATACAGGACAGGCATGTCAGACAAGGCAGACAGCGACGAGGATGACGACCAAGTTTGGTCTCAACGCTTTGGTTCTGTCTAGTTTTTGTTCCTGGTCTTCTGTAAAATAAAGGTATTTTAAGACATTTTTCTTAAAAATATGCCTCATCGTAAGGTTTTCTACTAAGATCTCCAAAACATCTTCTTTAACCATGCATTCATTCATTTTAGTCTCCGTTTAGATTGTATTATCATCTCATAATCTTTACCACACAAAAGCGATAATCTGAGAATCGTTTTTCTGCTGGTTTATTATAGTAAATTGCAGCAGCGTCTCAAGATACCGGGCTCGGTCTATGACTCCACCAGCACTGTGGGTGTGTTGTGTATCGATTGAGGTCAGAGAAAATGCTCCCAGCTGAATATCCTGTGTGTATATGTGGGATATCTGGCGGAGGGATGCAGCAGCTTTGGGGATGTGGGTGCACCGCACACCCCACAGTCACATGAGATTATCCAAATCCAGCGTGAATGGACCTGACACCACTGTCCCGAGCTGCAGCAGCAGCTTCAGTAGTGGCGGCGGTGATTTCACAAAGGGGGGGAGATGATGATGCCTCCAAGAGCGATAGATTACAGATGTGATGAAGAGGCGGAGGGTCACTGTTATTTCATTTATTATCATTACACGGTCGGCCCGCGCTGACAGGACGCAGGGGTGGGTTGGAGGCGAGGGTAGTCTGCTAGAGAGGCAGGGAGAGCGAGGGCTGGATTAAAACAAACCCGCTCTGTGAGCTGGTTTTAGTTGCCATGGTAACGATCATTACCTCGCACTTGGGAGAGCAGGAGCAAGGAGGGAGGAGATAACAGGAGGAGGGGGTGTTGGTGGAGGAATAAGGGGAGAGGAAAAAAGACGGGATAGGAGGTACGGGATGAAGAATCTGCAGGATAAAGGGAAGAAAACATGGAGATTTTTTTCAGTAGGGCAATCTTTAGGGGCAGGAAAGGATGGAGTGTTATTGTTTAACTGGCAAAGGGGCAAGTTTTTAAAAATAAGAACTTTCAATTTTGATATGATCACCAGAAAATGTCATTTTCATTGTATGTTTGTTTGGGAAACCCTTGTTTTTAGTGTAAAACAAGCACTTTCCTAAAGCCCGACACTTTCTGGGACACCCTACGTTTTCAAATATCAACATGTGTTCAAAGAATATAAGTGGAGGAAAAGTGTTGTGATGTGCTGTGTGTGTCTGTGAGAGAAGAGGATGCCGACGGGACCACAGAGTTGTTTTAGACAAAAACACGCAGGAACGGAGGCGCCGAGAGCCCCATGTGGCGCTGCGGATGGAGCCTGTTGTCCTGGCGGTGTGTCACATGACCTTCTGCCCGGCACACCTGCCCGGGAGAAATCAGTGGCAGTTTCTATGGCGACAGGGTCAGCAGTATGGGAGGCGGGATGGCTGCCAGAGGTGGTGGGAGGAGGGACTGCTGGTCTTGAGCGGTGTCAGTGGTGTTATTTTTAAACGTGGCAGAGATGAGGGGATTGTTGCAGACCCAGCCGACGACGAGACTCCACTGGCGGACGCAGTGGAGGAAAAGAATCTGAACTCTGCAGGAGGCTGGACACTTTATTCTGTCAGCAGCCGCGTGACCTATGACTCATCTGTCTTAAACATTCCCCCATGTAGCTTCATATTAAGATTAAAGATTTAATCTTTTAAACATCCCAGAAGATGATTTACGCCGGCCCGAAGCCCAAATATAAACTGAACGCTTGTGTTTTTTTTTGCATTTTCAGTGTTCGGATGGGAATTCGGCCCAGGACAACTCCTCCCTGAAGCGCGTCGCCGTCGTCGAGGACTTCTTCGACATCATCTATGCCATGCACGTGGAAATGGGTGCCGACCCGGGCCGCGCCCCCAAGCACGCAGGCCAGAAGAAAACATACAAAGCGGTGAGTTACAAACACTGGCCCGGTAATCACATGTAGCTGGAGTCAACAGCACGCTGATGGAAAAGCAGAACAGCAAAAAAACTTCCTGCCCCAGTTAGCTGCAGGTGCACAATTCAAAACCACAATAAGGAAAATAAGGGGTTGTCCATGCACAAAATATGTGCAATCTCCCTGCTCCGAGCTTTGCCTGACCTACAAGATTTACTCAGCCGGTTGGGAACCAGCTCTAAATACAAACCCAGTTGAGTACAATCCAGAGATAATGTGGTGAAATTCAAAGAAGAAAGACAATAGAAAAATGTTTTTTGTGAGCATAAAGTTTGTCCTACGTTTGCATTAAAGGTTCCCTTTACATCCTGCCTCCCACTTCCCATCTCCCCCCACAATCAAAAACAAATGAACCACCACAATATGAGCTAAACTTTGTCTCCTTTTTTCCTCAAGCTTGATGTGTGATAGTATGCTTCCTCTATTTCGGCTAAATATCCACTGTCAACTGTTCCGAACTATCACCCTCGCCTAAAGAAAAACCAGTTCAAATATTCAGGAACAGTCCAACATTTACGAACCAGAAAGGAGACTTCCAGTTTCATAACAAACTTCATTCTGTTTCAGTCATTCTTCAGTCTGTTTAAGTGCTAAAGCTAAAAATGTATAAAATTATCTCCATGTTCTGCAAACACACATCAAGAGTGAATAAACTAAGCTATCATTAAGCCTAAATTCCAAAAGCTTCTTAAAAGTTTGGCCTAAAAACAATAGACTTTAAATGAACTCTGACGTTTCTGATGGGAACGGTGGTCAAAATTGGGAGCTATACTCAGGGTTGACGAGTGTGAGTGTATTTTCAAACCCAGAATCCTTCCTAAACAGGAACAAAACAAAGTTGACAGTAATGACCATTTAAGCAACACTGTCAGAGTGTTTTACCCAAAAATGTTTCTTTCTGAATAATAAACAAAAATGTCCCTGCTTGTGGACGGGGAACGGAAATCCAAATGATATGTTTGAGAGGAAAGCAAGCAAGGAAAGCTCAAATATTTCTTAGCAATATGCTACTTGAGACCCTAGAGATTAAGAAGACTGTAGATGTAGATGATTTCCACTGTGGATGTTAATGCACTAATAAAAAAGGATTTTTTTAGGGTTTCTCGAATATTTGGATTCTAGCTGCTATACTGTAAAATGCTTTGAATGGTCAGTTTGATTAGAGAAGTGAAGTCCATTTACCACGTCTGCATTGTTAAGTCAAAACAGTTTTTTTAAATTTTGACCTGTAGAAGACAAAATCTGGTTCATTTGCCTTAGAAATATTGTGAGCCATATCTCCCAAATGAAGAACCACCACTGAAAGATGGGCAACGTTGACTCTTTTTCTCCTTCTCCATCTGTAGTTATGCTGGGAAACTAAAGCTGCTCAATGATAGATGAAGGTTGTAAAACTTTGCAGGAAGACCACCGGCTGAAATATCATCAAGATGTAAAAACTCCAGCCGTGACGGGGGCCATTTCTAATCCTCCGTGGGGTCTGCTGTGAACCATATGATATTCTTCAATTGTAATGCAGGAGTGTAAGAGCAGCTTTCAATGTACAATGATCATTTATAACATCAGGAGTTACCAGGGTAACAACCAGCAAATGTTGCCAGAAAAACTCTTGTGAGGCTTTTTCGTGACCATATTTCTGGAACCAGAGCAGCATGTTAACATGTTTTGGTCTAATGTTTGCATGTGTTGTCCTAATAGTGCAGAAGCGGATCACGGTTTCGCGTGGGGCTGCACGGTACATCACTAATACGCAAACAGCCGAATAGCAGTGCTTACAATATTCTTGAGAGATTGTTTGGATCACAATATGTGTTTGATATTGTGCAGCCGTAAGTTTAAAAATACCTGGGAAATTTAGACAGAAAACCTTTAGTATTCACTATCAAGATCAATGCAGGCTAACCTAAGCAGGATTGAGTGCAGCGTTATTAACACACACATATATATATATATATATATATATATATATACATACTCAGCAGTGTGAAGGTCCTGGAGCTAGGAGCAGTTTTGATCAAAATATTGCAATGCACTCAACATTATGGGTGATATACCAGAGATCAAAAGAGGGAAAATTGTTGGCGCACGTCTTGCTTGCGCATGTGACCAAGACAGTACGTCTGTGATGCATCAAGAGCCACGGTATCCAGGGTAACATCAGCATACCACCAAGACGGACGAACCACATCCAACAGGACTAATTGTGGACGCAAGAGGAAGCTGTCTGAAAGGGATGCTCTGGTGCTAACCCGGATTGTATCGAAGGCTGCCCAAATCACGGCAGAATTAAATGTGCACCTCAACTTTTCTGTTTCCACCAAAACTCTCTGTTGGGAGCTCCACTGGGTCAATAAACACGGCTGCTGTAGACAAACCTTTGGTCACTCGTGCCAATGCCAAATCTTGGACTGTTGACAATTTAAACATGTATTGTTCTCTGATGAGTCCACCTTTACTGTTTTCCCCACATACGGGAGTTACGGTGTGAAGAAGCTCCAAAGAAGCTACGACCCAGACTATTGTCATTCCCAAGACGAATTGACGCTATATTGGCCGCAAAAGGAGGCCCTACACCGTTCTAATAAGTTACTTGGGTCTAAAAACAGGTCTTTCAGTTTCATTTTCCAACCCCTTTATATCACAGGGTTAGAAAGAAAAAATATCTTCAGGTTCTAACAGTAAAACCACAGCTTTTTGTGGCCACAATGTTCTGCTATAATCTTGAAAAGACATTCAACAACAATCGTATCAGAGTTAATTTAAAGTTAACTTTTAAAATACTAGTTCAGAAATATTGAGTGCGGTCATCCCACAAGCTTAACATGCTTTCTCTAATAATGCTAAAATTTCACTGTCGTCTGACCCAAACTATCACCATCAGCCAAAAGAGAGATGATTGAGATACTCAGGAACAATCAAGCTGAGATGAAACCCCAAGGCTTTCAGGAAGTAGAAGATGCTGGACCAGCTTTCATGCCAACTGAGAAATTAGTCTGACATCACATTTAGATTCGGATTTGCTTTATTTTCATTTCTAATGGGTACAATGAAAAGTACAGGTGCAGGCCTTTCAGTGCAAACATACCTTGTAAAATAATATAACTCTTAAGTATTTACAATGTAAAAACACAGAAAAAGTACTCGGAGAAAACAACATAAAACAGTATAAAAACGTATTAAACTTATGAAAAAACCAAGATATTGCACAAAAACTCACCCTAAGGAGGCTTTCATCGCTCTGACAGCAGTTGGAAATAAGCTGTTTTTCAGGTCCTGCGTCCAAAAATTCAGCACCTCCAGTTTGCTGCTGCCTAGAAAGAGAAGAAAATTTAAGGTGGTTTATTTATTAGTTAAAAATACCTTTTTTTTTTGTCACAACACATAATCCAGGCTTAGAAGATGCTGATTGTTTTCAAATATTGTGCAGGCCCAGTTCCAAACCTCAAAGGTGCAGCAATGCTGTATTTGGGTTGTTTAGGGTAACCATCCTAACCGTTTACTCCACCAGGAATTAAAAATGGGGGAGGAATTAAAAAAAAAACACATCCCCCTGCCCTGTAGAGAGGTCCTGTCACGTCTCATAGTGTGTACCCTTTTGAGGAGGCAGCATCTCTGGGGCAGGGCATAATATGGAGCTGTCACTGTGGCCTTCTGGGAGGTGCATGCTCCTCTGGGTGGCCTTTCCCTCTCCGCTGCCTCAAGGGGCCGTGAAGGGAGGAAGAGGATGGAGGGGCCCCCCCACTGCCTTCTCCATGGTCACGTGAAGGTCGCGTTTTGCAGTGAAACGCCAGAGGGTGACGTGGGGAAGGGTGGCGAAGCAGAGAAGAGGAGCCGAGGAGAAGGAGGTGCACCTGGGGAAGCACGAGACAACATAATGGAGGAGCTGGAAGTGGGCCATCGGAGGATCTCCGGCTCCCTGGAGGGAGGATTCCTCCTGGTGTCATGTTGAGATAACACGTACATCTGAACCCCAAGTTTCACACGTGCAGCCTACATGAACTAATTTCCTCCTTCGGTTCGTCCACAATAAACACCGACGTCTGCTGTGCTTTGGTCTCCAGATAGCAGAGACCTATGCCTTCCTGCCCAGAGAGGCGGTGACTCGGTTCCTAATGAGCTGCGGAGAGTGTCAGAAAAGGATGCACATTAACCCCAGCGCCGCGGAGTTCAAAGGTAAACGCACACATGTGAGCTGCAGTCATCATTAAACACTGCTTTGTTTTTAAAGAATCGTAGCTACGGTGTGTGTTAAAAACAACCACACATACAGGTTAATTAGTATAAAATCACACAACCAGACCTCTTAAACTTATAATCATATGAACTCTGTTAGGATTCCTATAAACTATAATTTCGTCTTCATTCCGTCAGACATCAAAATGAGATGAAATTATCTAATGTGTTTGAACAGTTTCTGAATGGAGCTCCTATTAAATAAAACGTGTGTATATCCATCACTGACATGATGTAACAAAGACTCGAGAGGATTGGCTCCCTGGGATTGTCTGAACCTGTGAAACATGATCACAGACTCCCTCTAGCGGACAACCTGGGGAACTGCAGGCGATCGTCACGATATTGTCTATGTGCATGTTTTACAGGCTGGCAACACAGGGCTGAGTCTTTTGCCCGAGAAATGTCGAATTTAGATTTAAAACAGATGAAAACTGGCATTTAGCCTCCACTATGTGTGCGTTTGAGTGGCGGCCGCTTTTAAACAGCTTCAGGAAAACCAACAGAAGAAGCCATCAAGTCGAAGTGTTTCCATAATCGTGCTTTGTGTCAGATTTTAGATGCTTAGGAGCTCCTCGCCTGTTTTTTTCTTTGTATTTTTGTAATACAAAAGTTTTTGGAAGATTAAACTAAATTCAGTTCCTCTGCATTTTTTAAAAGTAATTTGTATTTTATGCAATATGCAATAAACCCAACAGAGACTTTTGGATCATTTACAAGTAAAAATAAAGAATATTATATGTGAATATTACTTTTTTAACATTATTGTCTCAGTGTAGAATTTGTTTTATTCAGATAGCTTGCTGGATTGTTAAGTGTAACCACTCAATTGAAAATTAGCCATCATTTCTCAATTAGATTTAAGCTTAGACTTTGACTAGGCCATTCCTAAAACCTTAATTTTGTTCTCATGAGCAGTCTGTAGCGAGACCTGGTGAAAGGTGGTTTGAGCTGGAGTCATAAACTAAACATTTACAGTTTTCTGAAGAAGGACATTTTTTATTTTATGTTCCTAATATTTATTTAGCAAATACCTGAATCAGTTTATTCATGCAAATGAGCCCTGCTGTACAAAGAGAGAGCTTATTTATTATTTTTTTATTTATTTATTTCAGTTTTCCTTGACTTTGACTGAAAAAATCACAACTTCATTCCTTTGTCTTATTGGCTAAGCCATGTTCAAAATATGTATATATATCAAGACATTTTTGATTATTGTTGTTTTGTAGTAACTATAGATGCGATTTGTTCATCAGGCTTACAGGAAGAAACTTTTTGGTGTCACTTTAGTTGTTCATTTATCAAACAGCACCGTAGCGCTGACCCAAAGTAAACACATTAACAGTTTGTGTCTGGGATGTGTGAGTTCTGCAGAACTGTTATTGTACTAAGTGCAAAGTCCTGAATGCAAGGAAGATCTCTGCAGACCTGATTGTTCCTTACACAAGACAGACTGAATAATGGCCGTGCAGAAGATGAACAGCAGGTATTAGAGGTCCTGCGTAAAGTACGTTTTCTTCACAGGACATAGAGAAAGGAACCGGAAGTGATGGAGAGTAGAGACAGTGTTGTTGATGATGGGTGGAGGACTGTTCAGCACCAAATTTAACAGTTTTGCTTCAAATGTGTGAAAAATAACTGACTGAAGACCCTTCAGGAGAAGTAGTTTCACTTACTTTGTCGTAATTGGTATGCTTTTCCTTATGTATTCATGACAGATGTAATCATGTGTTTTTCTTTGTTAGAAAATGACCGACCCACCTCCCTGGTCCCGGACCTCATTGACTACAACATGCCTCTTACTGCCACCTACCTGAAGCAGATGAAACTGCAGTGCATGACAGCCACTGAGAGGGTGAGTGGCTCTCTCTGAGACCGGATGTTTGAAATGCAAGCTGCTCCTTTTGCACAACATGCAGCAAAACATATATCTGGCCACGTCTTTAGGGTTTATTTCCTTCAAAGCTGGGGGAAGAGAAGATGCTCTGTCCAGATGAGTCAGAGTATCCTTTCTCTCCAACTTTGGGTTCAAAATTAAAACGAGTAGAGTGGTCCTCCTGCTGAGAGGAGGAGCGATGTGTGAGGAGAGGATTTAGGCAAGCTTTTATGTGAGTGACGTCACGTGTTTAAGATCCCTCCCACGTGTCGCCGCTGTGACAGAAACACTCAAGAACTGCTCCCACTGAAGTGCAGGGAAGCAGCACTTGGTCAGAAAGATGTAGGCCTCAGTCTGGAACAATTAGGATTACAGAGCCAGGACGAGCCAGACTGGGATCTGTGGGTGAGTACAGAGGAATTGGAATGGTACAGATTTTTTTAAATAAATAACCTTACAGGTTGGAATATCAGGATCGCAGGAGGCTCGAAGCCATGATTTCACTTTCGGTGTTGCTTTAGTTTATGTTTTAAAACAGCCGCTGCCTCAAAAAGCTGCTTTTTTTGGGGCATTAAAGGTTCATGTATGCAGCACGTTAGGATGTCTCTGAGTATTTTACAAACACAGCTTAGATGTAATGGTTGTTGAATGCAAGATAAGTAAAAAAAATGTAAGAAGGAGTCATGAAATGGTCTAAAAGCACAAAATTATTTTATGGATTACAGAAACATGAATTTATGTTGCTGAAACCTAAAGCTCTAAGAGGGTTTGTGTGACATTTGTGTGACATTTGTGTTAAACAGCAATATCTTAATGCTTAACTATTTATCACCTGCTATACATGATTTATTTGTGATGTATGAGGTAGGATACTGTGATATAAACCGTTTTCTAATGTATCAGTTATACATTCTTCCAAATCCTAAATGTTAATGTCATGTGGAGTCCTTGTTGATTAGAGACTCTCCTTAATCCTGCACGGCTCACTTGGTGCCTAATAGAGCCGTCAGTGAACATTCCCGTCCTCCACAAACCCTCTTAGAGCGGGATGGACTCGTATTCCCAGGGGTTTGGGCCTGTTTGTCTGTTCGTGTGAGGGGAATGAGACAATAACACGTACTCCTGCTCCCTTCCAGTCACACACAGCGGCAGCCGCGCTCCCTTTCGAGTGAGACGCCAGCTGACACATAACGGAGTAAATGCGGGTCATTTGTAAGCAAACTGGCCTGTTTTCCCCGTCGTGCTGAAGCGTTTCTGTTTTGGTTTTAAAGGTCGGGTCGGGCTTTGAGTTGTTTGTGGGATTATTTAGCTTAAATTTTCTAATCCTTACCAAAGTGATGTACTCGTGTTTTTCTTCTTCTTTTCTTTTATGGTACAACAAGCATCTACAATGCGTAACAGAGTTAAAAATAGCAGGGCTCCAAGAAACATAGTTAACACAGAGACTCCTGCTGCCCCTCTTACATCCTCCCGCTCCACCTCAGAACAAAATATTACATTTCTTACTTCTGGTTATGAATTAAATAGGCTGACATATAATGACTATAATTGCCAAAGTTTAATTTAAAGGGAGATTCTAAAGCAATTATTTAGTAAAACAAGGAACTCTGGAGATAAAAAAGGAGACCAGAAAGAATATATCAGACCATCTATCTATACAAAAGATTTCAGACCTCTCAGGCATTATTTGAGTAAATTAGTTTTTCACATAATAGCCTTCAGATCTGCTCTTGTGAAAGCTTTTTTACAAATAATGTGCAAAAATCTTAATATGAATAAAACTCATTTTTTTGTCAGACACCCTTAGATCAACACAAAGTAGATGTGGCATGCTTTTCTTACTCTGTTCCCCTGGTGCAAACATTGTCTTTAGAATGGAATCTCAGTACAACTGCAGATGTCTGGTAAAGGCATCAGAGGTTTGTTGGAGAATACTGGACGACAAACCACTTCAAGAAGACCAGGAACCCCAGCAGACTGGTCAGAGGGGAGGTTTTTGATACGTTTTAAACGGGATTAGGTTATAAACATCACCAAGGACAGCCTCACACCCTGGCTTTGAACAGTTTGACCTGCTGGCCTCTAGCAGGTGTTACAGGTGCATCAAAGCCAGAACAAACAGACTGAAAAACAGCTTCTTTGCCACAGCAGTCACCACCCTGACCTCACACTGTCACGCACTCTAATTGTGCAATACCCACATCTCAGTGCAATATTATATTAATAATACTGAACAATATCTGTGCAATATTTTGTATTTATTGATTGACTAAGTGCAATACTCACTATTAGACACTATTTTATTTTATTTGTACAACCTATATATTTGCCACAAAGGAATTCTATTCTATTCTATTCTATGTTTTTATGTTTTTTATCTGAAAACATAAAAAGTACAATTGTATGAATTAACTTCACTTAAGGTACTTCTGATTTTCAGAAAAAGAGTTTGATATAGTATTATTTTGTTTGTTTTTTGGTTTAAATATTTGGGGCTTCCCAATTCTGTGCCCTGAGGTACTCACCATGTAGGATTGGCCCAGGCCGAAAAGACACTGACTGATGAAAACTATCCTCTCTACAGTTTTCCATTAAACACACAGGAGATGTAGGATAGTGGTTGGAAATTAGGCTATTGGCATTTTTTAAGACAATGATTTGTGAAAAATTCACAACAAAGGTAGTTAAAGGTGATAAGAGGATGTTTAGAGGTGAATTCCGGGCAATCCTGGAAGAATCAGAGTTATAATAAAATGTTTTTAGATTATATAGTTTCTTGGTCGGACCTAAAGTCCCAGTCAAAGTCCTCACCAAATAATACCCCCTTCAAAACAATTAACCTTGTGGCTGTAATTGCAGGGAAATGTGTTTCTTCAAAGTTTTGACAGAAAGGAGAACTGATTTTAAAGATTTTTATTTTAATTTTCACGGTTTGAAACGTCAACAAAATGGCAAAGAAAATTTGCTCATACAGTTTCATTTCTGAGTCCTAATTCCTTTCTGCTATGTACATTTTCCACCTCAGGATGACAGTTCGGTGAGCAGCGAGGACATGAACAACGCTGAGCCCCCTTGGGTCGCAGCCGAGCAGCCAGCAGTGCCTGAACCAAGCCCGACCAATGGAGAGCGAGTCAGCAACCCGGCCGCCACAACGAAAGAGGAGGATGGTGAGACCATGAAGTTATGTCATTGGATGAAATGTGTGGAAAACGTTTATTCTAGTATGCCAAATAAACAAGTACCGTATGAAAGCACTTTTGAACAAGTTTATAACTAATTATTTGTAAGACAAAAAAGATTTGAAAAACAAGGAACAAATGTCAGAATAGGTTCGGATGTTCGCTGTAATTTTAGTTTTTATTTGTATTATTGTTTTTTTTTAATCTAATGTTTATGGACATCTCTTAAGGATGCGTATAGCACAGATTGTACAGATCGACGTGCAGAAAGCAGCTTGCCTGTTTCTTAGTGGACTAATCCCAGATAAATCCACTCGTACAGTGGGTGCAGCCCGCGTCCAACATGCACCCCTCGCCTATAGGGTCCAGGGCTTTAGGAAGTGGGACAAAGGCCAGATTAGAAAACCATTCAGAATGGAGGGGAGGGGTTTGTTTACAGGATGATGGAAGTGTTTCGCTGGTCATACATATGCAACATGAAGAAATCACGTCTAAAGATCTGCCTCCAAACATCCTCTGCTTCTACTTTAACCTTTATTTATCCTGACAGCTGACCCTAATGCAAACTTCCTCTACAGATTTAGAGCAAGCAGCATGAAGCTCTGATCACCGCCCCAATTCCCCAATGTTGTTTCTGTTGCAAATGAAAAGAGTATTTAATGCTAAAAGATGACGAAGCATTCACAGAGATTGTCGGTGTATCTTTGTCATCCCGGCCAGATGACGACTCGTCAGAGAGCGGCAGCGCCAACGGGCTGCCGGCACTCACCTCCCCGGAGGTGCTGGCTGCGGGTGCCAACCCCCAAGATGGCGGCGCGTCCTACGGGGTGGTGGCGGAGAGCGGGCTGAGCGCTCCCCTGGACTTCAGCACCTCCTCGTCCTCCTCCGAGGATCAGCAGCCGGTGAATCTGAGTGACAGACTGCTGCCGGCAGGGAGCTCGCCACCGAACAGCTACCCGGCGGACCCCGACAAGAAGTACCCCGTCAAAACAGAGTTTTCCAACAAGGTTGGGAGAAAAAAAAGAGCAGCTCTCTGATTTAGTACGTCTGTTTGTAGGAAATCTCTGACAACAGTGTTTTGTTTGCATTCAGTCGCCTCCTTACAGCTCGGGGAGCTACGAGTTGGTGAAAACAGAACTGAGCATGAGCGCAGAGGACTTGAGCTCGGGCCGGGCGCAGATCATCGACGATGATGACGACGATCACGACGACCACGACGACAGCGATAAGACCAATGATCCTGAGGGCATGGATCCCGAGAGACTCAAAGCCTTCAATGTGAGTGCCAAGTAGAACGCCGCCGGTCGCCGGTTTATGGTCAATTGTTTTTGTTCTCTGGGGCTGCAAGTTAACCTTTAGACCTTCCACAATGGGTATCAAAACCTTTATCCCAACCAACTACACTGCGTATTCTTGGTTCAGTAAAAGTTGAATATTTGTAGATTTTTTTTCTTAAATATTCAAAAGTAATCTCACCTTGGGAAGCTGAAATACTTACCCTTTAATGGTTGGTTAGCACAAGGCAGCCGATTATTATAGCATTCTTTTTTTTTTTTGGTGCTGATTGGCCTTTAACCTCAACAGAAGAAATGAAAAAAAGCTGTAGATGTTAGGAAGTGTGTTTTAAGCTTGTTGCCTAAAGTTTTCATGGATTTTAGATTTTAGTCTCTGTATATACTGATGGTCCACTGTTACGTTTTTAAACATGGATATAATATAAATGAATTTTGCCTTCTTTTGTTTTATTGCACATAATTTTCACAACAAATGACAACAATAGAAGCAGTAACACATTTTTTAAAATCTTTTTTTTATGTTGTTGATTTTTTTGAAAATAGACTTTTTCAATTTTTTCAACTTTAAACCCAAATAATTTTTTTTCTACTCTTCATTACATAATATGGGTGTCCAGATCCGATATTGATATTGCATATTGTTCCGATATCAGCACAAAAAATAATATCGGGACTATACCGGCATGCATCTAAAATCTTCAATATAAGCACTCCAACACAAGCGGTTTAATTTAAGCATTTAATCCACACCATCGTTTCTATTTAGCTGCTTGTATCCAGTGTGGAGAGCCGTGATCACTACAGCAGTTTTTGCTAAATAGTTGCAATAAGGAGAAGCCAAGTCTGTAGTTGTAAACTCTTGTTTAGTAAAACTGGTTTATGTGGATCGATTCAGGGCAGAAATGACTGTCTGGATTGTACAGGCCTCAGACTACTTTGATTGTGCTACTCCACAAACAAATGAGATTTTTTTGTCTCCCTACAATCCTTGGTTCACTTATGGAACAACCTGAATTACTTCAGAAGTCCTATTTCCCAGCTTTGCTGATTTAGCTTATCGGATTTCTTTAAGTTCACTCACAGTGAAGGAAGGTTGGTACTGATTCAGTTCTTGGATGTTCCAACAAATCCAAGTCTGAAAACTTAGGATTTTTTAGAACTATACGTAAAAAAGCAAAGTAATACTGAGGAGTTGGAGCTGTAGGGTAACAAGTCCCCATAAGTTGCTGATACACCGATCACAGCGGACTTGGGATACAAACCATGTTGGCTTGCAGCATTTTCAAAGTTAATTGATTGTGCTAAAACTAAACAATAGAAATAAGAGACTGCAAGATGTATATGATTTATTCCTGTAGATAGAATTATCTGCTGCCTATGACTCAGTACAAAAAGTAGGATTAATATTAATATTTAAAGTTTCCAAACCAGCACATAATTTAAATAATATATCTGAGGGACATTTATTCAAACAGGAGTTCTCAAGTCAGCACGTTTCAAGGTATCAAAGCATCCCTTCTTTGTAGGGTCAGGATCTTCGCCGTGTAGATGTTAGACGGTCCCATCTTAGTGTTCATGAACCCTGTTATAAAATGTGTTATTACTTCAGTCTAATGTTACATTTGCTGATACAAACCTGAGGGCAATACATCTTAAACGATCCTGCTTACTTTGTGTGAATTACTGTACTGTCTGAGCTTGAAGAAGCCGAATAAAAAAAACAATACATCAGAAATGCAAATGTGAGGGAAAGAGAGATTTTATGCGCTGACTTTGTTTCTATTCCTTCAACCCTCCCCTCATCATCCCCGCCTCCTCCTTTCTCTCTTTTGTTTCAATACTCACCCATCATTCGACCCCTGCTCCCCTCCCCTCTCTCCATTCTTTCTGCTCCACATACCCCTCTCTCTTTATTCCCTCCCCCCACGATCATGGCGTCTGTCAGATGTTTGTGCGTCTGTTTGTGGACGAGAATCTGGACCGCATGGTGCCCATCTCCAAGCAGCCCAAGGAGAAGATCCAGGCCATCATAGAGTCCTGCAGCCGGCAGTTCCCGGAGTTCCAGGAGCGCTCCCGCAAGCGCATCCGCACCTACCTCAAATCCTGCCGCCGCATGAAAAAAGGCGGTTTTGAGGTAAAAAGAAGAAAAAAATTGTTCATAACCCAGTTAAACCTTTTTTTTCCACATCAAACCCCTTAAAAGGTATATAAATAGTGCCATTGACCATGTCAGCAGATCCGACCGACGCCCCCTCACCTCACCTCTGCCATGGCTGAGAACATCCTCGCTGCCGCCTGTGAGAGTGAAACCCGAAATGCTGCCAAGAGGATGAGGCTCGACGTCTACCAACCGACGGTAAAGCTCGTGGCAGGCGGCGTGTCTGAATACAAAACTGCACAAAACAAACTATGCATGTAAACACCGATGAGGCATAACATTATGACTGCTCACGGGGGAAGTGGCTTGAAGAGCTGCTATAGCTCAGATCAACAATCCAGATGGAAAAGCAGAAGGCTATGGAAGAATCATCCCTGGCCTGATGAATCATCATATGTATGGTTGCTAGTGTACGCATCGCTTAGTGCGATATACAGGACACCAGGGAAAGAAAGCAAGCATTGTTCGTTTTTCTCCTGGAAAATTAGGATGTTGCTTTGATGCATTCAACTTTTTCTTAGCTGTTTTTGTAGCAGTTTTTATACTAGCTTTCGTTGAAATGCTTTGACTTAGAGCCAAAACAACGGATGCGACTTGGAATTAAATTGAGACAGAAAATTATGTCCGACCCAACATAGACCTGAGGAATATCCTGAGTCAGATGAGACGAGAGAGGCAGTGGCAAGATTTTTAAAAAGACTAACTAAAACTGATTTACGTATTTATAGTTCAATACTACTTTGATGTTTGTCACAGTGAGGTTAACAGAGCTAATGCTGTCCATAGGACACTAAGTAACTTTTCAACCTTTATAAAATGTCTTCATAACTTTTGCGATTATACGTCGACTTACAGCTCGTTGAACGACACCTCTGTCATGGCCGGCACTAAGCAACTTAGAGGAGGATGGCAGGAACCCTGCCACACAAAACAACTACAAATGTGCTGACTGCTTTGCGGCATACGCCACTTCCCCCGTTTCTTATTTTCAACGCCATCGTATGACATTGTCGCGCCACAATTACATCATTACCTCATCGCTATTCATCCTTCACACAGCCCCTTGAAACAGAAATGTGCTTCAATCCAACAGCAGGCGACTTGGGAGATCAGGATTTTGCTACGCTCTGCGTATTAATGGGAAACATAAACTTCTTCAGTCAAAGCACTACGGCTTTTGTCCACACTGGGTCGGCAAAATCGACCAAAAATAAAATTTCTTTAGTGTTGCTTTAATGTATATAACAATAAAGCATTGAAATAACCAGTCCACTTAAATCTAATTTAGTAAATCTAAAAAGTTACAAAAATAGTTTATTTATGCTGGGCGGTCAAAGGCACACAAGCTTTGACGGCTCCACCTCCCAACCTACCAAACGTCTAGATTCAAGATGTTTATTGTCATGTACACAATAAAAGACACAGTGGTTATTATTGAGCAATGTCTAGGATCTAATGCTAACATCTTCGTGGTTTTAGTTGAGTCCAAGCATCGCCAGACTTTCAGTCTCACAGGTGGACATAATTTGCTGCACAATCTGAGTATAATTTTCTGACCAAGCTGAAGCTAAAACTTCTGTGCTCCTCCTAGGACGAGACCGCATCCATTGACAAACCCATCGCAAGGGATCCAGCTGTGGCGCCGTCAGGGTTCACCATAGCAAGTGCGGCTTTCGCCCAAGACCAACTTTACACCAACGGAGGCCTCAACTACAACCTGCGGGGATACGGGACAGCGGCTGGGACCCAGCAGAGCTCCAGCGCCGCCCAAACCAACGGTGGGTTCAGATCGATGTAAAAAGCGCGCCTCAGCAGACGCACTTTGTCAACTAAACTGAACTCTATGCTCCGGTGCAAACACTGATTCCTACCCTAATGCTTTTATTTTTAAGCCAGACATTTTTTTTTTTTTACAATTTCCATAATCCTCCTTCTTTAATAATACTTCTTCATTTTACATAAAGCCCAGGATGGTTTAATATGTAACTTCCTGCTGTTTCAGGGTCTTTATCCATACTTTTATTGTCCACCATCTGCTCTTTTCACTTCTTGCGCTGTTCCTCACCTCAACCACATCCGGAGTTTTCAATGTTTAATGAGTTTTAAATGTTTCAACATGAGGATTTTACATAAAGCTATTTTTTTTATTTCATCTGCCAGTGACTAAATTTAATAAGATGTATGGAATAAATTATTCACATAAAAAACTTGACACATTCATGGGTGCCCCTATTAAAGGTTGGTCTATATGAAAAAGCAGCAAAATGTTCCACAAAAGAGGTTGCTAAATTCTTCGAAGACTTGGCTGTAGAGATATATATTTTTTTACTTCAACTGTTATCTTGCTCAACCAGCCTTTTTTTTACTCTTAAATTGTTGTTATGTCTGTAGATGTAGGCATGTTATGGTGATCTGCTTTGTTCTTGCTGTCATTTTCTGTCCCAAGAAGATCATCGTGGTTTACTTCGATGATATGTTCTCTTGTTATTCCGGTTTTGAAAATTGGTGGAAAGAAATGTTTCTCTCTGTTACTTACTATTTATAACATCAGGAAAAACGGACAACAGTGAATACTTTTACTAATCTGCAGTGGTGGAGCTAGACTCTTATTCCTGGGGTGGCCAGGTGGAGGCCCAAGGTTATTTAAGATAATAAACAATACATTTTTTTCCTGAACAATGAATTGCAATTGGAGTCTATATATATTTTAAGCTTAAAAGTATACCTTACATTTTTAGTTAATCAACACTGAGTACACTTTGAAATATATTCTGGGGTTTTCTGAGCAGCAGAGCTTAGTTCACAAACCGGTCTGCAAGCTATGCTAAGCTAAGCTAAGCTAAGCTTGAAAGTTCAAATCTGCTCTCTTTCCAGTGGGCATAAACAAAAAAATATCTGTTTAATTTTTTCATTACAGTGTTTTTTAGTTTGGCTGTAAACTGCATGTTCAGTAATCGTCCCTGTCGCATCCTCAGGTCCCACAGATCTGAGCATGAAGTCCGTCGGCCCGAACTCCTCCTCCTCCACCTCCAACAGTCACGGTCAGGGAGGTGGTGGCGGCGGGGCGTCTGCCCAGCTGAGCCCCCCGGAGGTGACGGCGGTTAAGCAGCTCATCGCAGGGTACCGAGAGTCCGCGGCCTTCCTGCTCCGCTCGGCGGACGAGCTGGAAAATCTGATCCTGCAGCAGAACTGAGTCCAAGCCAAACCGTGCCAACGCCCTTCTCCTCCCACTCAGCCTGTCCTCCTCTGTCGCCTCTGTGTCTCACACATCCTGGCAGACTTTCACATGCACAATCCTACACGATTGATGCTGCAGCGCATAGTGGGTCCTGTAGGTACGGTACCTTCACTAGTTCCCACTTGGTTATGTCATGTCGGACAGACCGAAACATATCACGGGCTGAAACATGATGATTTATGCATTTGGTCGACCTTAGTGCCCTGCTTTGTGTAGCCATTCATCCTTTTATCTTCATCACACCAGTGGAACCTCCATTTGTCTCAGGAAGCGATGATCAGTCACAAAAGGAAAGACAGAAAAAAACAAAACGAAATAATGATGTGTTTCGATACAAAGACGTGAGGTGTTTTGATTAGTTTAACGCCCAAAACGGCATTTCAGTGAATCCGCGCCATTTTGTTTCTGGTTTTAATCCAATGTAAAATATGTGCGTGGTGGAAGTTTAATAGACTTGTCTGAATCGAGTCCATTAAGGAATTGCTGCTAAAAGATGTGGCAGCCTGTTAACAGCTGCTGATTTACATGTACGCCAAAAAAAAAAGTAAAGAGAGAAAGAAGGAAATAACCTAAAGACAGTGGAAAAAATGAGAAGGTCTTTGTTTAGGTTTCTAAGGCAGGTTGTTTATTGTCATTACTTAAAAGAAGGAGAAAACGGGAATGATTTTAGGGAAACGTGTGTATGCAAATTTAATATTAGAAGTACATCCTAATCAATTAGAAAGAAATTCATTTAGAATTTTATTCCACTATTTCAATTTAAAGCGAAACTCATTTATTGATCAGTAATTCCATTAAAAATGTCCATGTTTTGGATTCATTTTAATCATCAAAAAAAACATTCTGATCGGAAAGCTGGAATTATGTCTGTTTTTTCCATGCACCTTATTCTATAACAGTTTTACTTCCACTAAACTTTCCTTTAAAATGCATGAATACATGGAATAACATAAAAAAATTTGGGTTTCTTAAAACATTAAACCATTTTAACAGGGTTTAGTGTACCATGGATATAATGTAAATTCCACAACTTCACTTACAAAACTGCGGCTTTTACAGTTTTCCCCCCCAAAAAAGGTCTGCAAATAAGGTTGGCTATTCCCAGAATTACGTAGATATGTGTAATAATCAAAAATTTGGTGGAAGAAATGAGCAACCTTGAAAAAACAATATTGGATTTTCTGAAGATTTAAACCATAACGTAATGAATTTCAATGAGTTTCACTGTTTAAATTCAATAAGTGGAATAAATAAGCTTTTCAATTATATTATTTTTAACTGAGATGCACCTCTACTTGTCAGGGAGAAAAAGAAGATTAATATAATATTTAGACTCTTGTTTAGGAACCAGTGCTTAGAAAAATTTAAAAAATGGTGCAATATTGAATTAATCAGTTGTTAACATGAAGGAGTTGTCGGAGATTTTCCTCACCTCAGCCCTCTCTTGCTCAAACAGTCGAGTTTGTAAAAAAAAGAAGAGATATCTAACGCAGCATTGTAGCCAATGTCAATGTTGACGCTGACCTCACGACTGAGACGCTTTCAGTCATTATTGTTGTGACGAAAAGGACCTGGCAGAAGAACGAGACCTCGTTTTTCTTTAGCGTGTTTTGTTTTGTGAAAGACAAAACAGATTTGTTAAAAAAAAAAAAAGAATTAAAAAAAAAAAAAAAACGGCACAGACGGAGAGAGAAGCTTAGATGTCCCTGTTACTGAAGGACGATCAAATTCAGAGCACACACTCCTCCCGCCTCCTCTGTCCGCCCGTCCCGACGGCCTCGGCGGCGTCAGACTCTTGAGTCCCGTCCCCTCGTTTCGTTCGTCTTTGCGTCCTGACACACGCTGTTTGAGAAGAAGCAAGAGACAATCTGAAAATGTTGTAATCGCATTGCAGTTTCCTCTCCCATCTTTCTGCTACGGTGTGTGTGTGTTTGTGCTGTGTGCATGTTTGCGTGTCGGAGCAGGTCTGCAGCACGGTTGAACATCTTTTACTGGTGAGTCACTCGGCACAACAACGGTATGTGTGTGTGTGTGTGTTTTCCAGCTGTGTTAATGTTCGCTGTGGGCTGATTTGGTGTTTGTGGATGTGGAGTGACCCAGTTTTGTACGACATCAGTACGAGAAGATTTAATTTGAACAGGTTGAAACATTCCTAACGACGACAAGGACTCCTCGAGCGGCCACAAAGCGGCTTGCACCTTATCGATTAGTCTGAGGTCTAGAGAGATATATTTCTGTATCTTTAAAACTTTTCACGCACGTTTTTTTCACCCGTGCATTTTCCAAGTTGGACATGCACGACCTAAAGATTCATCTATTTACCGTCTCATAACCGCGCAGAGTAACATTTCCATTTACTTTCTGTCATCTACTGTACTCCAGATTCGGAAGCACTTTACAGCTCAGGATTAAGGTAAATTAGGATGGAGATTTCAGCATGTTTATACCTCATTTTGAGACTCAACGTCAGTTCACCCGCGCACATCAATAAAAAAATATAGCAAAATCTTTCTTTGTGCGAGTCCTGTCCTGAGGTGTGTTTCAAAAAACGGGATCTCAGATCCAAACTGTACGTGCAAAAAATGTCTGCAAAACTTATTTGGCATATGGTGGATATGAAGAATTAATGAAAGAATTAAATAAAATTCAAAGTTTTTAAATGTAAAATGAAACAGCGTAAAGCAGATTAATCACATAAAATAATAATAATGGTTAAATTGGAAACAATTGAGGGGATCTAAAGATGGCGGAGGACAGGAGATGAGCTCAATCTGACAGAAACCAGGATTTTTCTGTAGAGCATTTAAATCTGCTCTACAAAAAAAGCAACACTGCTGCACAAAATTTCCTAAAACTACGACATTCTGGGGTTTATTTCTGCTACAAGCCATTTGCAAAGCCTCAATGCTTAGTTTTAAATCGATACGGAAACTAAACTGGAAAATATATATTTAAAAAAAAATAAGTGTGTAGCCCAAAATAGGTAATTACTCATCAGGTCACATTTATTGTTTTCTAATTATCCTCCTCTTCCTAAAGTTGTACAGCTTTTTTTTGCACGTACAAAACCTGCAGGTTTACAGAATGTGCCAAGCGCCACATAGGCAGAACATCATCGTTTACCAGATGATTCAATAAATCAATAAACGTATTACATTTATAATAAAATTATCACGTTTCAGAGGAGATGATAACAATGATCTGATCCTAACAATCTAACTTTACATGTACAAAAACACAAAACAGAGTCCACATTTGTTTCCTTTGATTCCCTCAATTGGTGGAAAAACTTTTTAAACCATTGTTGGTGGCAGTAGGTCATTTGAAGGAAATTCTGTAGCTTCAAAGCAAGCCCATATCATCACGCCTCCGACTGTGACGAAATCATGAATTTGATTTTCTGCACACAAAGTGTTGTGCCTTATGGCCAAACGTTTCTCTTGGTCTCATCTATCTGAAGGACATTGACTTGAGGCTTGCGAGTCGTCTTGCCACATTTATTTTTTGAAAGATTGGAGGGTTTTTCCTTACAGGTGTACCAAAAAAAAAAAAGCCATATTTGTGTGGATGTTTTTGTCTCGATACTCCGTCCTAAAAGTTTATAATTTAACATGCTATTCTAGGTCTGCAGAAACTAGGATGGAGCTTGTGGTTGTCTGAGCTGAATCTTTCCCAGTCAGAGAGTTTGGAGACGTTCTGGTTGCTTACAGGTGTGGATTAACACACCTGTAAGCAACCAAAATCTGCCTGTTTTTTTTATATAGATGTTCACACTGATTATGATTGGTTTGAACTTTTGTTGAATCCTATTAAAACACGTAGGTTTTGTTTACATTAACACGCACACATTTTCCAGTTTGGCTTCATCTTTGCTTTAATTAATGACAGTTTCGACATCTGTCGTGTGTTTTTGAACATTTAAACGTAGGACCAACTATTTCATAATCTGTTAAACAAAGAGGACTTGCCTCTTCCTGTATGTTTGCAACAGCCCCCCCCCACACACACACACACCCTCCACCCCTCCAGGACTAACACACACTGACATAACCACAAACGAGCGCTCGCATGTCTTCCACCTCCCGTCGTTGTTTGTTAGCCGTAGCAGATCGTCTCCTCAGTTCATTTGTGGTCTAGCTCAGCGACGCCAGGCTGAGGCCCATTTGTTAAAAAAACAAAAAACAAACAGCTGCCTGCAGGTCTCTCACCTAGCCCCCCACCGCCTCCTTCTCCCACCTCTATGAGCAAACACGTTTATCTGTGTGCTGAAGTTACTGTGATCAACAGCGAAATAACTTTGTTGTCATGTTGTTGTTTTGTTACTTTTCAAACGACGCCCAATGATTTTGCTCTTCGTATTGACTTGACAATGTAATCTATTGGTGTTGACTAAAATGCCCTGGTAGCTTGTGGATTGCTAAAGTGGTCAGATAAATGTACTGTATAGCTGTACAAAGAGTGATAAAAGATGTTTTGAATCTTTTTTTTTTGTTTCTTTTCTCTGGGTACAGCACTGTTAAAAAAAAAATCAAAGTGGTTTTAGCCCTTCCCTGTTTTAACTTATGATTTTGTGATGGTCTGTATAACTATTGTTATTTATATGATTTGAGTTGTTGCCTCTCCTGCACCGGTAAGAGACTGTAGCTCTTTGCAGGGGTTCGTACTGTAAACCTGTGTGAAGCTTTGTATTTCTCCCTCTCTGGTTTTGGACTCAGTGAAAGTGTGATGTTTACATGTACAGTTTTTCAGAATATTTTGCTTTTTTTTATCATCCTTTTCTTTCCTCCCCCTTTTTCTCATCTATCCTCCCCTAAACCCCCCCTCCGCCCTTATTTGTGTTCATTCGCTTAGAGATTTTAGCGTTCTGTTGTTTCACTGCATCGGTTGCGGACAACGTGACCTCTTGGTCACACGGTCAGAGTGCGCCATGACAGCTCAGTGTTGTCGTGGCTTCCAGCATTTTAAATTGTAATATTTAAGAAGAACAAGAAGAAGAAAAAAAAAAAAAA
>JAVLVB010000779.1:7283568-7323154 GCA_032876305.1 Orestias chungarensis | reverse complement strand
ATATATATATATATATATATATATATATATATATATATATATATATATATATATATATATATATATATATATATATATATATATATATATTGTCAGGGTATTTAATCAATGTTCCTTAGTAAAAATAAATAATTTAAATTAAATCCAATTATAAATCTTTAAGCATATTTAAGATTGTTATTTGCCTGCTTTAAATATGCAAACAAACCATGTTGTTACAGTTAGTGTGTAAAAATAATTAGGCCTTATTTATCACCAAAAGTAGTGTATACTCTCTGTATGTGCACAGCTACTATAGACATTATATTGGGCTAACATATAACATCCCAGTAAAACACATTGAGGAGGAAATTAAGTGAATTCATGGCTTAATGCAAACAATTCAAACTGTGTTAAAACTGTCCACTAACTGATTAGCAGCAAAGTTGTCAAATAATGTATGTTACTTAGTAATTGGAATCATCTAAAATAAATTATGCTTCTATATTTTAGAAAAACAACAAACACTTGTACAAAATGAACTTGTAAAAAAAAAAAGTAAATAATGAATTTTTTTTAAAGAAGGGATCTTGTTGTATTAGGACGTCTCATTTTAGTTGCCTGTTGTCTTTCTTCCGGTACCGCCTGTGTTCTTGGTGCCTAAACGTAGCTGGTTTAAAATGTCTGACAGGAATATTTATCACGTTCATTTTGGCCAGTCTTGCTCAAGTCTGGCGGGATTCTCAGGTGGTTTCTGCAAACAGAGCTTCGTGTGAAACTGGACATTATGTTTCCTGAGAATGAGCTCAGTATTTCTGGCCAACTGTGACCTCATTTCTCTATCAAGTACAAGCAAACTGTTTACTTTTTTTAACGCCTCTGCAGTTCTTGGTCCACCTGTTATTATACAGACAGAGGAAAATAAACAGTAAGACGCCTGGTAGAATATTAGACATATTTGTTTACGTCGTAAAAATGTGTTTACATTGTAAACTAATATGTATTTCTGTATAGTGCAGTACAAAAGGCACAGTTTCTCATGTTTTCACAGTTTGAGCACAAACTCTCATGCATTTTGTTGGGATTTTAAATAAATCTGCCAATTCAAAGCATAATTAGCATAAGCACAAAGAAAAAATAAAGAATACTGTGTTTCTTTTTGTAGTAAAAATAAAGTTAACACTTTTCAAAACCATCTTTGCAAACACAAGCAGCTGCTGCAGGAATAAGTTTTATTAACTTTTCCCATTAAGAGATGTTTTTCTTCCTGTTCTTCTTTGAAAGGTTAGGTTATGGATAAAGTTTGGGAACACAAGTTAGATTTATGTATAACCAGGATGGCAAAAATCCGGTGAAAACAGTTGAAAACAATGTATATTTTTCTTCCAATTCACAAAAAAATCCCAAAACAATACACAAAATTTTAAGTTTATGACGGGACAAAATCTGGATTGCAGAGGATACTACTTGCACATACAGACAAAAATAATGTTTTAGACCTAAAATCAAGGAGAATCCCTTATTTATTAAGCATTTATTTTGTGCCTCACCACAGAGCAGGTTTGTTTACTGCTTAGTTGGGAATCAAAAAAACAAATGCAGCAAGTAAGTACACCATGAACTTATCAGCCCAACCTTTCACCCAGATCCCAGTTTCTGAACATCCTTTGCAATTGAAAACAGACTTAAAGAGCTTATTTTTTGGTAATGGGCATAGATTTTGAGACCACAAATATTTTAAACGTCTTTGTAATGCTTAGTGTGATAACAAAAGCTGGCATGGTAATAAATAATTCTGTACAATTTTTAGTAATGCAACATTTTCTCTTAAATATAAATGCACAGATGTTGTCTTAGTGAGTCTAAAGCCTTTGATTTATTAGTTCACCCTTTTTTAGCAGAATTATAACCATGCTTCTGCTCTTTTTGGCCTGGTATAAAACACAATTTTAGGTTTCTCTTTGCAAACATAGTCAGGTAAATTCTCTACGATTCGGCAAACGATGGTGTTGAAATGTGTTTTTGGTGTATTTTAGACCCCCAAACCTGGCTCACAGAAGGGAACACAAACAAAAAACACAAACAAACCACAACAGGTTTTAGGAAAATGAACGATCACAACGGGAGTTCACCAACATGCTGCTTTTCCCACCGATAGGAAAAGTCCCTTAGTTGCACGTGGACCCAGTCAGGTCCAGCTGTCCATGCGCCCGGCTCGTGCTGCTGGTCAAACACGGACCTAAAACAGGATGAAACTTTAGACCCTGAAAGCTGAATGAACCGCTTTACCTGAGCTTAAAATATGCGAGTCACGGTGTCTGCTAATGCTGTGTACTTGAAGTCTCTTTCCTGTTATCATATCTTATCTGTTGAGAGTAAACTTGTGTATTTGGTGAGTCCTGGATTGCTGTATTGATTCACAGGATACCTTTGCCCCGGTTTCTATTTGAGTCAACTGATGTGCACGAGCAGTCTGTGCTGTAAGGAGCTGGCCATGTCTCTTAAAGGAGGACAGGAAGCCAAACGTTAAAGAATAAACAAGAAATAAATTTAAAACTATGAACAGAAAATGTGATTATGCTGACATATACATATATAGTTATTTAAAGCTGAAAACATTTACCCCAGATCCTAGTAGGTTTGATTTCTGGTGTGCTGCATTAAGGTTTTGATTACAATTTTTAATTGCAAATAGCAAACACCTGAAGACTTATTTAGCAATGTTTGTAGGGGAAAAAAAGTATAAATTTTTTTTTCTTTATAGTTGTTCGCCCAGTATTTGGCTGGACAACCTGAGCTGCCTCTATTTGCCTCTCATGTTTGAACAGACAGGTTATCATCCAGCAGGACTTTGGTCAGTCTATTCTTAGTTATCAATGTTCAGTTCACTTTTAGTTGTATTTCCTAGAGTAGTGCATACCAAGAAGGGATGATCTCATTGATTTCTTTCTGCTGTCAGTAAGATTTAAGGTTCGGAGTTTTGAACATTGTACAGCCCAAGGTTATGTAATGACTTTGGAAGATACCGTCCATCTGTTGCCCCGTCTCTTCATCCCTCCAAAGGAAATGTTCAAGTGAATTAAAGCGTTTTTCTGTCAATGTTGAAAAAAAGCATCACTGAATATATTGTTGAGTTAAAAGTGTGTTGAAAGAGGCAGTAATGAAAATATTACTCCTAAATTAGACATTTGTTTTGACAGTCTGGATTTTCAAGTTCAATTGAAAAAGTACTCTTTAGTCCAAAACTTTTCATACATCTAACAGCAAATCTTTGAATCCAACCTTGACCAAACGAGTCAATTTTATTAGTTAGAGGGAATTCTGTCTATTTAAATTCTCTCTAAGAAACTGTAATGTGACAATTATTTATACCTTCCTTAATTAAGCAATGAAACCTATTTTTAGGCATTACGAAGATAAGACCCATTTTACAATTGCTAAACAGCATTTTGAAGCAAAAAAGCCCCACAGGATGATGCCGCCACCACTGTGTTTGACTGTTGGTAGATTGCTGTTTGGTCTGAAAGTAAAATTTGAGTTTACCATATGGGTCATTGATAATTTAATTTGAAAGGATCAATATGAGAGAATAGACTTTTTTTCCGAATGTAAGGCAAGGCAAGGCAAGTTTATTTGTTTAGCACATTTTCATGTACAAGACAATTCAAAGTGCTTTACATTGGAAAAAAGACCAGAAAATGAAACAATATAAACAACTTTAAAAGAAATAAAATAAAATAAAATAAAAAGAAAATAATAATAATAATAATAATAATAATAATAATAATAATAATATTCTCAGTTGCTATATGCACAGTTAAATAAGGCTGTTTTCAGCCTGGATTTAAACATAGCCAGAGTTGAAACCTGTCTCACCTCTTCAGGTAGACTGTTTCAGATTTTAGGTGCCTCCCCTTGTTTGGTCCTGAGTCTGGGCATCAGCAGGAGGCCACTACCTGAGGTTCCCAGAGTCCGGGCTGGTTCATATGGCTCTAACATGTCAGATATGTACTTAGGGGCACAACCATGAAGAGATTTGTACACAACAAGGCTATTTTAAAGTCTATTCTTTGAGTGACAGGAGCCTAGTGCAGAGACTTGAGCACTGGACTAATGTGGTCATATTTTCTGGTTTTGGTCAGAACTCAAGCAGCAGCATTCTGGATGTTCTGAAGCTGTCTAAAGGCCCGTTTAGAAAGCCCAGTGATCAGGCCGTTACAGTAGTTTAACCTGCTAGAGATAAAAGCATGGATAAGTCTTTCTAGGTCTGGTTTAGAGATTATTCCTCAGATTCTGGCAATGTTTTTAAGATGGTAAAAGGCTGCTGATGTTATTGATTTAATGCAGCTGTTGAAGTTCAGGGTCAGAATCAAGTATTACCCCAAGATTTCTGACCTGATGTTTAGGTTCTAGAGAGAGCGTCAGATTTTTAGGTTCTAGAGAGAGCGTCAGAAGGTAACTGATGAATCTTTCTCTTTGTTTCTGTGGGCCACAGACAATGATTTCAGTTTTGTCTGAGTTTAACTGGAGGAAGTTGTTCTGCATCCACAGACTGATCTGTTCAATACTGTACAGTGACACAATAAATCAACAGGCCCATGTTCTCCTGCTGTCAGCGATATGTAGATCTGAGTGTCATCAGCATAGTTATGGTAGGACAAGTCATGGCTGTGTATTAGCTGGCCCAGTGGAAGCATGTACAGATTGAAAAAAAAGGGGTCCCAGTTTGGTTTACAACTTTCATCGGCATATTAATCTTACACAAATCAATAGGGTGTCCAAAATATTCTCTTATGTGCCTTCAGATTCATATAGATCGTCCCATTCTAGGTTCCTCGGATTTAACAGCCTTTCTTTCTAGCTTTTAGCAGTTATATAAATACTTTTTGGGAAGCTTCAGAGATAAGGTTTAAAATTGCATTTATTGTAAGTGTTGACCATTCCCTCAGAAGTGCATCTGAAAGGTCAGACCCTGTTAATGGAAAAGAAGGCAGGCTCACAGTTTTCACTCCAATTCATCCCTACGATGACCAGTAAGAAGTCTTTAATCCTTGATACCCAGTCAAACTGAAACAGGAAGAATCTTTTCACAGACTTTTCCCAGACAGCTGGAAGCTAAAACATGTATAAAATGCCTTGGTATGCTGAGGTATTAAGAGTTTCTCTAACTGTAAGCCGAGCCCAACTCTTGGAAAAAAGTCTCCAAATCATAATCCGCCCTGAACAGAACTTTATTCCTGACACAGCAATAAGCAGGGGTTGCTCACCTGGTAAATAGTAAAAGACAGCCTAATCCGGTTGGGGGAAGAACTCAGTCTAGACATATGGTTCACCTTTGCTCCACCTTCTTCATGTCTCACTCTCACTTCTATAGTTATGCTGCTATAGGTTTAGACTGCTGAAGCTATTTCTATAGTTATGCTTCTATAGGTTTAGACTGCTGGAGGACAATCTGACCACTTCTCTCTCAGCTACTTTCTTCCTTTGTCCAATCTGCTTTAGTTACCGTTATTTCAACCTTGTTAACCTTTTGTTTTCTCTTAGTGTTCTTCTCTCCATAGTAGCCACACCTGGTCTGGCGTTCTGTTAGCCATTCTGTGATCTCTCCAATCGCTTCCACTTTAAAAAAATACTCAAAATGGATAAATGTTTAATATTTATGGATTAAACTTTATCCGCAGGTATAACAGTACCTAGGAGGAATTTATTGAGATCCTCAGAGCGACCTGTTCTTTTATAAGTATATCAAACACCATAGAGTTTTATGAATATTTTTGATGAAATTTACATTTGCTTCTGTTAGATTTTGTCGTGATTTTTTTGTGTTGCTGTAACTGAACTACTCGGCCATCGTACTTCAGTGTGTTTTTAATAATCTGACACTTTATTTAATTCATAATGACGGATCTAAAGACACCAGGAGCTGGTGAACACCTTGTTATTCAGTTTATGTTAATCTCCCTGAACTTTACTCCCCATGACGTCTTCCACAAGCTGCTGACCCACATTGAAGCTAAACTGAGACGTTACATAAACCGCATTAGCACCTGAATTAATTGTTTCCAATCATGTCAGCGTTATAAACAGATTAGGTCTATTGTTAAGTCTGCTGTGTTCTCAGTGCAGGTCGTTTAAAGGTACTTTGAATGAGCAGAGGTGAACTAAAATGTTGTCATGGCCTCCATATATAGAGCTTACCAGAAGAAGAGGTGCAACACAAAACTGGTGACTAGAAGAGTTTTATTATCTGTTGCAATTTATTACAACAAATATATAAAAATATTTTTTTTTTACATTTATTACTTTTGGTCGTGATATAAACAGGCTATATACAGGCAAAAAGGGACAATTGTTTCACTAGAGGCATTGAGACTCCACCATCTTTACGGCTACTGTTACATTTCCAGTGCAGGACTATGTGAGTGGTGGCCGGCGGACGGTGAGGAAGGTGCAAACGAAAGGATGCCGTGGGGGTTTGGATGGGCAGTGAAGACTAGGAGGAAGTCGGTGGAGGGGACGCGGGTTCAAGTTTTCCATTTTCACTGCTTTGGCTGAGCTGTCTGGTCCTAACCATTTCCTGGGCGATGCAGGTCACCTGCCCGTTGGTCACCGTATAGGATCCGTTCCTGCAACATGACACAAGCTTTAGTTTCTGGCATAATCCCTAATATTGGATATTAATTTCATATAATGCAATAATGTTTGCAAAGTAAATCACCCACCTTTGATTTTCTGCTCCGTTTTGCGTGGCTTGTTGGTTCTGCTTTGCAAAGAAGAACGAAGTCCACCAGTGACCGGAGTCTTGCCTTGGAAGTGCTGCGAAAAACAGATTTTTAAACTCACTTTTAAATTAGGCAGACGTCATTTTGTTCATGTTTGTTCGATAATAATGTTTCTTTCTATACCTGGATGGTGTGGAATAACCTCCCCAGTGTACTCGCCGCTCCCACAAGAGCCGCTACTGGAGTTGGACCCGAGACGTCCTGACGAAATTCAATGGTAACATTTAATTTTTCTAGATTTATCAAGAGACATTATAATATATATATCCTCTATGGATCTGGCATAACTTACTTCTGTAGTAGTCATGTGTGGCGATGAGAGAGCCGCTTGATGGAATCGATGCCATTTTCTCTGATCCTTAACGGATAACCGCTCAAAGATGGAAAGCAGTAACCTAGAGAGAAACACAATTATGTTAACATAGAGAAACCTCTACTTGGAGCCAACTGAGCAGAACTTAATATTTTCGACCAAGTTATGCTCTCTTGTCTACCATAGAGTGACAAAACAGTAGCAGCTGGGTGCGAGTGTCAGGTTTCTGCAGCCTCAAATGACAAGAATGTGGGGGAGAGGGTTCCCACGTGTGAAACAGGCTGGCGTTCATGCACTGGATGCATGACACACTGGCAGAAACGTGGGTCACTTTTGTAATTATATAGGAACAGAGTTCAGACAAATAACAAACAAAAACTGTGTATTATTGGTTTGGAGCACTTCAGGCTGCAGAGCCAGTTGAAGGCTGTACAGCTTAACTGTCTGAACAGCTGACGGCTTTAGGGATTTCACTAAGGAGGCAAAAACCTATGCAAACAATTAATGTCCCACAAAAAACACAGGATGTTATGCACAACTTCAACAATAAAATACACGTTTCAGTTAAATATCTTTGTATTGAGCATAAAAAAGTGCTTAGTTTTAAATGTGTGCATGGTAAAAAGTGTTTATTTAGAAGCTTTTACAAATCCCAAATCATAAACTTCAATCATAAACTTTCAATCAGAATCTTGAATTAAACAGTTTAATCTTACCTTCAGAGTGGAGACGATGCTTGAAGAAGCTGGGGGAAGATGGAGGTGTCAAGATGGACAACAACCTGTCTGGACCGACGTGGATCTCTGCACCGCTGTAGTCACGCAGTCTGCTCCACGAGCGGCTTTTATAGCGGGATGTTGGGAGGGGCTTGTATGGGCACAGGGAACGTGCGTTTCGTGGTGCGTGACACGCGTAAAGGAGGCTTAGGGGCTTTATTTAAGCAGATGAAAGGTCTGGTTTCTACTTCTGGTATATTTTTCAGTCTTATAGGTCCCTGGTGGTCTAGTGGTTAGGATTCGGCGCTCTCACCGCCGCGGCCCGGGTTCGATTCCCGGTCAGGGAACACCTCTTTTACCTTCCTTGTGATCCTATGTTTCTTCTTCTTTTTTATTTTTTTATTTTTTTATTTTTTTAACCAAATTTTTCACATTTGATTAGAAGTATTATGTTTCATGTTAAATTTTTTTGGTTATAATGAACTAAAATTTGTTTCTACAGAGATCCAATAATATCTCTACAGTTTTTACTTAACCTATGTATATGGTTTTATTATGCAAGCTTTTGGAACTGGTTTCCTGTATAAAAATAAAAGTACTCAAAATAAAGAAAGAAATATTTTGCGCCCTCCAACGGCAAATATGAAATATGTTGCCAACATTTCACATTTGTTTTAGATTTAAATTCATTTAATGCATTTACTTTACATTCATTGTTTATGTATTATTAATATTATTATTATTATTATTATTATTATTATTATTATTAGATTTATGCTCTACGCATAAATGTAAAAGCTCTAAATGCACTTTTTAATTCCTGATATATAGCACTCAACATATGGTACTTATGTAATCTGTTTTAACTCAATTTTGTATGTGAATGACATATCCTTAATGTTAAATCACCTTCCAGGATACTGCAGATAATTTATTTGTAAATTGTGTCAAAGTTCAATGTTTAACCCTCTTTTGTAAGTCGTTTCAAATAAATATCTAAATGTAAATGATATTTATTTAAACATTTAAATAAATGTTTAAATAAATATCAATAAGAGGAAGAGGTAGCATTACTGTAAACTTTAAAAATATATATATATTTTAGTTTAAAAAATTGTATTTAAAAAACATATATTTTTTGTTTTAAAAAAATAAAAGTTAATGGAAACAGAAGAATAGCTCAAGACACATTTGATAGTTTAACTATTACATAAGCTTTATCACTTTTATTAAAACAATTGTAATGTTACTGTTGATATTATTTATACAAGTACGAAATTTAACTTATATAAAGAAAAAAAATCCACATCATTTCTGTCTCATACTTATGTATATATAATATTGCAATGAGCTGTATTTTTTAAGTAGAAAATTATATTTCTTATATTTTTATGTAGTTTCAGATTAGATCAGTCAAAAAACTATGAAAAAAACAAAAAAACAACAACAAAACACGAAGAATCAGAAATAATCAGTGTGGTAAAATGAATAATTGTAATCATAGTATGAAACTATGAAAATATAAAATAGGTATTTTAAATATGTTAATTATTTTACTTAAACAAGCATTATGTTAAATATTCTATTTAATAAAGTTTGCATTAACAAAAGTAACCTGCAAAACTGTCACATTGATGAGAGGGAGAATTAATACGGTTTAAACTTTTTTAAGAGGTTTTAGTGAGCTGCAATTATTTCAGGTTTTGTTGCTTAAGGATCTTCTTTCCGACCCAGAGGTCTCTTCATTGTTTGATACATCTCCAGTCACTTTATCCTTTATATTCAGAAACAAACTGTCATAACCCATGAAATTCAAAACCCCCTTTGTTTTACTAACAGACTCACCTTCACGGTGCCAACTATTTCTTCAATTGACTTGAATGTAGAGGAATGCCTGAAGGTCAAAATGAAAGGAAATTAGTAACCAAACTCTACATTAAATCCGTTAAATGAAGAGGTGAATATTGGGATCTTTTACCTCATAGATGGCACACTTATAGTGTGGCTCAGCGTGCTGATGGAAACAGGGATGAGTTTAATCAACAAAAGTTAATTTTATTTGATCAATAGTTTAGGATAAATGTGTAAATATCTAAACTTGTCTTTTACTAAAGGGTTTAATTAATCAGATATCCAAATTTTAATTAAGCATTAGGAAATAGGATCTAATTAAGGTTTATAATTGGTAGTTAAAATTTAATCTTATTTTATTCATTGCTTAAATACATAAAAAACATTTTTTTTAGCTCAGATCTTACCGTGGTGGGCTCGGGAGAGGCAGGGCTCTTTTGAGTTAGCAGTATGAATAAAAAAAGAAATAAAAAAAGAAGATATGAAAAAACACAGTTGATGTTTCCTCTGGACTTATAAAAAGAGACTTATCTGCTACAGCTGCCTTTGTGCAAAAACATTTGTTTTAGGGGATAAAAGGTCATAATGAGGTAACTTCTTGCATGGATAAATGGATAAGCGGATAAATTATTATTGCATACCAACATTAAGAATCCATAATACTACTGCTCATTCATCTCTGGATAGCATGAAACAGATCTAGAATATAAAAAACTATTATCTAACCAAAAATACGTCTGTGTACCCAATTTACAAAAGGTTTCTCACTTTAATCATTTATGTAATTGTTGTCAATAAGTAAGTTTTCAACAAACAAATTAGCTTTAATCTGATTGGACACGTTCCTCTGAGAATCTGAAAACTGAAACTTAAAAGTAATAAAGGTAAAGACTTTTTGTTTTAGATAAACGCTTATATGAATAAATTAGCGGTCTTATTTAGATTATAGATCTTTATAAACATTAGCAGTACTTCAGGCTGTTTAGTGATGGTTGCACTGTTGCCAAACAACAAGGTGGTAGTGGATTTAAATGTTGGTTTTGAGTTTTTCTGCATAAAGTTAGTGTGTTCACCTTGTGCATGTTTGGGTTCTTTTCATGTATTCTGGCTACTTCCACTCTAGGTGTTCATATGATCTGTTCAGTTTATCCGCCATCTTTACTTTGAATTTAATTCATTTGTTTTTTCCTGGCATTTCATTCTATTTTGCTCTACTTATGTATATGCTTTTAGGGTGTGTTTTTAAAGTCTTGCTTCTTTAATGTTTTATTCTTTGTAAAGAAGTTTGAATGGTCTTTTATAGAAGTTGTTCTGTGTTGTAAAAATAAACTACTGCAGAGAGATACAAGCCCACCTGCAATCCTTCACAAACAAGCAGATAATGATCGATGGCTAGAAAGAAGTAGTTGGTAGTTTAACAGCCACTGTTTATTTTTACATTTGGTTGTTTTTTCCATAAATTTAATAGCATTCTTTTAATCTTTAAGTTTAAGTGGAAGTTTTAATTGAATTGTTAATTTTTGTGTTTATTAAAGATACATTTTAACCCACTTTCCTATTTTGAAATAGAAATATCATGGAATTGGAGTACGGGTTTTCTCTTTACATGCAGAATGGCTTAAACTTACATGATGATTTGAAGTCAGGAGCCTCGACTATAATATGTGGATGCAAGAGTCAGATTGTGCTTTTGGGGTTTAGTTTTGATAGATAGGCTAAAAACATGAAACATTGTCTGACAACGCTACACCAAAGTGTGAGGCTTACTTTTGTATCTTTAAATGCCCTAATTTGTCCGAGAAGCCCAATATTGGGCTTCTGTGCTACCTGTATGAAACAACAAATCAAACAGCTGGACAATGTGACCTCTTATTTCCTTCTATGATTTAGTAACTAACTGCTGATCACATTACTGATGTCCAATGTAAATAGGTCAGCTTCTAGTTCTTGTTCAAAGTAAACCACTTAAAATCCGTGAGTGTTAATTATATAAAAGGTAGTTTAATGTGTTTTGGTAACACAAAAGAAACCAATGTTTTTCAAAGAAAAAGGTTACCCAATATATAGGCAAGTTTATGCCGACTAACATTTATTAGTTCTACTAACGTACAACAAAGAGAAGCTAATATTGTATTGTTTAATTAATATTAGGAAAATTGAAGGAATAAATTATCTGTATCCGTTTTTATGCTTTTATGTGACCCAAATATGACAGAACAAAGCCGAGGTAAGTGTGGTTGTACCTCATCTGTGTCAGTCTTCTGGTGATGGCCACGCCCACGTTGGACAGAGCGGCAGATGTCGCCTGGCCTGCTTGAGACAGACCATCCCGCGTTCTCACATATCTGAAGATAAGAAACCGAAATAGTTGCCTCAAAAAGCGGGCAAAATGGGTCTCTGACAATTCAAAACAAAGCTCTGTGGGTTTTCCTGTGTTACATAACAGAGAGCGGTGATCGCATACAGAAGACCAGGCTTGGAAATTACACTCAAACAACAATAAGCTGATGTACGTCAGTTGCTAGGGTCCATCTGGCTGCGGCACTCCCCCTCCTTACTCTGTTTGAAACAAACACTTGAGGCTGGTCATGGTGTGACTTTGTAAAGCCGCTGCTTCTTGTGCTAAGTCAGGCCGTTGGGCTATTATCGGGGCAGCAATCCTATTTGACCTGGAAAATCCCATCTGCTGGTTCTTAGAAGTGATCCCTCTTTAGGAAACGTGTGCAGGAATAATGTTAACAAGACCCAGTTGTTTCAAAGAGTAAATACATTTGTGAGCATTGATTAAAGTATGATGACAAAGACTCACACGTTGGAGTTGCTGATGTCCTCCAGAGTGGCAGAGGCGGTCAGATATCTGAAATGATGGGACATGCATAGGTTGAGAGATTAGCGTGCTGACTTAAGAGGGCAGCCATGATCATTCCCAGTTTCCTTTTTTTGTTGTTGATGTAACCATGTGATGCTAAAGCAAGACATCACACATCAATACATTAAATGATTTAAAATCACATCAAAACTTTGTATCTGTGTGTTTTTTAAAGCCTGATTGAACCTACGGAGCTGAGGTCTGGACCTCCTGCCAACCTTTGGACAGGTTCTGCTTCACGTTGTTGAGAGGACTCATCCCCAGCTGCCTCCTGATGTCTGCTGCGTATTTCTCCTTTGCCAAAAGGACCTGCCTCAGTGCCTGAATCTCATCCTCCGTCTGGACAATAGAAAAGAAAAAAAAAACATATCCAGAAGGGAACAACTTGCTTGTGTGCAAAAGATCTGCAGTACCTTTGTAAGCTCAAAACGTAGACTGTCCAAGTCATCCTCTCTTAGATTTGTATGTGTACACCCATTGCCTGAAGTCCTTGCGGAGAAGTTTAGCGAGGAGGATGTCCCATTGAAAACTTGGAAATAGAGGCAGGGTGAAGTTAAAATTAGTCAAAATCAGACAGAAAAATGAAATATTAAAAACAAGCTGAAATCATATGAAAATTACAATGTAATAAGACACGTATATAAAATAATAATATCTGTCTAGATATAGTCTATTAGGCGACGACGTAGCAATAAAGTAATAGTTAAGTAAAATAAGTCATTATATTCATTGAATTATGTCCATGTAGGCGAGTTTCTTTTTTTACCCTGGATCTGTTTAAAATGCAGCTATAAGTGCAAATAACTAAAATTAACTTTAAAGATTAAATTTAAAAAAAGTTTGAAGGAAGATCTTTAATATACAAGAGATATACGCAAATGTGGAAATAAACTAAAAATTACAACAGTACACATTTCTGTAGCTTGGACAAAAGAATTACATTTTTTCACATCAGCCACAAATTCTAGAGTCACTTAACCTAAATCTGTAAGTCATATCTTAGAAAATCTGCAAATTCTGAAAACAATCTATAGTATTTATTTGTTTGTACAGTTTACCGTTGGTTAAGTATTTGTATGTGAGATTACTATATATTTCTTTGTCTTTAGCCAAGTAGATTTTTAAAATGTCCCAAACTGAATGAAAATGTAAAAAGAAGTTAGGTAAAATGTTAAAGTTGTTTATATGTACAATAAGCACAAACATTTTGACATATATGACATATTCAAACAAGAATAAAAGCATATTGTTCATGAATAAGTGAAATCATAGAATACATAAGCAACATGTGCAGTTTATCATATCATGATTCGCATATCGAAAGGGCTTCAAATATTTTCTTGTGCTTTAAACTGTTTAGCTTTTCGCCTTTTCAAACAAAAAAACATCTAAACATGTATCAGAGCAAACTCACAGTGTATAAAAAAATTTAAAAAACGAATACCGCTACATTTAAAAATTAGTATATATGCATATTAATAATTGGACTAATTGTCTAATTATTTTCATTTTAGATTAAGTGGATACATTACTGCAACACGGAACAAAAATGTTTTAAATTGAAGAAACTCTTAAAAAAAAACAACAACATTCTTTTTAATATGATTATTTCAGATCAACACTATTTATTCCCATTGCAGTAAAACAGGAACACAATAGGAAATTGTTCTGATATAATGGAAAAAATCTAATCAAAAATCAAAAATCAAATGCAATTTAGTAGAAAATAATACACATGTGCAAAGGAACCAGGACCATTAAAAGTCTGAGACAGTGGAAACATCATTGTCTTATTCTAAGAATAAACACTAAACTACTTTTGTGATTTTTTGATTAATATCTTAAATGACTTTAGAACAAATTTTTTACTTCTAATTTAATTTTTTAACAGCATTGGCATGTAGTTGTCCATTAATGAACCAGTGGGAGCTGTCCTTGGTGCTGAACTCCTCCCTCACTGTCTGAATAGCTAACAGCTAACCTGTTGCGTTCGATGCTAATGTCAGCATAAACTCACTAAAACCAGCAAACAATGAAGGAATGACTGTAATTAGCCCTCTAACATCAACAAGCATTGGACCGATTTATTTAACACACAACTGTGTTTCATGAGAGTAGGCCTTACCTTGTCGGTTCATCGCTGCGTTGTTCACTTCCAAGTGTTTTGATAAGTCATCCAGTCAGCTGAGCTCAGAGAATAGCAGGATGCAGTCTGATCACTGAGGCTATTACTGGGTTCACTCTCTCACACACTCGCTAATCTCACTAACTCACAACAACAGGATATAGACAGATCACTACAAACTCAATTCAGCTCCAGGCATCTCTGTTTGATTTCAATATTCGTTCCTTATAAATGTTTGTACACAAAATTACTTTGAACACACACAAAAACATGTATACACTTGAGTCATTCCAGTGACATGTCTGGGACTCACTGGCCAAATAATCATAAAGCATGAACATGACTTTAGTTTGGGTCTTCTCAAAGCTGGACTTGACTATTCAAAACAAAATAGGTCTTTTTAATAATATTTAGTATAAAAGTTGTGACATTTGACTATTAACACCCAGGAGATTAAAAGAATAAAGGAAGACATGAGTCAAAATGTTGAGGAACATTTATTCAACAACAGCAAATCAGATCAACGATCCACTTGTTTTCTTCCAGACACAGTTACCATGCTACAACAGAAACGTCGAGGTTTATACTTTAGATGGGCCGAGTGTATTTACAGGCAGCTTCAACCATTAAACCCTTCCTGGTTGGGTTTAATGGTCACGTTACAACACCATACCACTTAAAATAATGGGAAATCCTCCTTTAAAACATGATAGAATATGAAATAAATCAAATTTTCAAAAATGCATCATATACCATTTCACTATAGTTACACTATATACTATTTTTTGGAGTCATTACCTGATCCATTATAGTTTTTTTTTCAACAGACAGTGCATTCAGCTGAAAACATTTACAGTAGCATTTTTCAGTATCTCAATGAAAAAGCCATGATAGGAACATCTATGTTGCATCGAGGGATTACAGGAAACATCATACGAGGGCCACAGAGGTCGACATCCATACCATTAATAGCAAAGGGGGTGGGCTATGGGGGCTCACCAATTGTAAACCATTTAAACACATCAGTTTTAGTCTTGAAGCTGCAAGAGTCGCAAAGACAAACATTTGACAAAATACGCAACTTGAGCAGGACCAGAAAAATCTCAGAGATGCATATAAAAAAAGAAATCGACAATGATGAACGATCACAGCATCGGACAAAATATCAGGCTCATCAGATTCAAATTCGAAATGGTATATTTAATGTTTGGTGCTTTACAAAACAGCTAGGACAAAAAACATTATCATGTGATGCTTGGATAAAGCGTAGGTGGATAAATTGGAACTCCTTGGCTTAAATCACCACAATAAATAAATACAATTAAAACCAGAATGAGTTGCAGCTTAACTAGATGAGAACATACACTTTTTGTGCTTAACATAGAAAAATAAAAAAATAGAATTAAAATCAGCTTAAATGATTTAAAGACAGACAAAGTTAAGCTCTTTCACTTCATGAGACAAAATAAAATAGGCAGATTGGATAACATGAAGCTTGACAAAGCTGTGCTTCATTTTGCACAATCAAATAAAAATAAAATGAAGTAAGATAAACTGGATGGGATCAATCTTGTGTTTTGTGGTTAATAAAGCAAAATAAAAACAAAAAAAATAAATAAAAATTCATTGGAATGAGATGCAGTTCAACAAAGTGAAGCTCCTTGGCTTTATGCAATAAAACAAAATAATGCCAGCTACGAGCTTGATCTCGTTGAGTAACATCTGCTTTTTGTGAAATTTCTACTAATTTTTGCACCAATGTTAGTATTATGCCGCTGAAATGAACATATGAGTTTTGTAATCTAATATGACCCAAATGTTTCTTATTGTCTTCTTTAAAATAATCACGACAACCCGCTGCAGTGACCCACGGAGAGCGATCTGTAACCTTTGAGATGTAAAAGGACGCGAAGCTGATGTTAAATAACAACTAAAGCATGATTTTGTACCCCAGCTAACCCTAACACCTATCCGCAAAAAAAGCTGTGTGCCTCAACATGACTCGGACTAAAACCACTCAGAGGACACACAGAAGAGACCAACAAAAAACTGCTTCGGGGCTCTTTTTGTGCCGGAAACAACATCGTTCTCAAATTAGGAGTGAAAAGTGCAAAACGTGGGGACAAAATCGGCCCTGTGAAGTTTAACGATGGCACTGACTGACTGCCTGAACCTTTTAAGCAGGTTTCCAACTGGGGGCGTCCCTGATGAGCCGTGGCTCTCCGTTCCTTTAGGGAAAGAAAACATCTCGTAAACTTTACCTCCTTCTCCTCCTCCGAGTGAGCTGTGCTCATTTTAACATCACTGCACATATGTTACGAGTCTTGCTAATGGGTAAAATTGTTGCCAAGCCGTAAAACAAACCGAAGGGACGATGTTTTCTACACAGTGCATGCTACACCATGATGGAAAAGATGGGTAAAAGAGGAAAAGGGGGCGGGCGGCCTGTGTGGTTAAAGTGCAAAAGAAGAAACCAAAGGGAAACAGTTTAGTTGTTTCTCTTTCCTTTTTGCACGAGGGGAAAGTATGATCGGGGAAGGTTGGGAGGGGAAGTGACTTCAATAGTTCATTGAAAGGCTCTGCTTACAAGTCCACTCTCCTCTGCATGGCTCTTCTTCTGATGTGGAAGGATGGATTTGCCTTTTTCTTTCATCTCACGGAGGTGGAGCAGGGAAGCAGGCAAGGACCCCAGACTGGGACTGACAGGATCTGAGGGTTAGTTGAAGCCGGTGTCGGTGTGGTAGGAGTAGCGGCCGTCCGATGTGAGCTGAGTCGTCTCTGTTGCAGACGGCTGCAGCACTATGGGATCACCAGCAGCCTCTGTTGGAGAAACACAAACCACGTTACAACACCTGCTCTAACTCTTCAAACAAAGCGTTCCACACCGGCTGTCGGGCCTCGCCTCTTTCGTCGGACTGCAGCTGAGCCTCCAGGTCCTCGGGGGACACGTAGAAGTCTGGCTCCTGGCCCTCCCGAGGCCGTGGTTTACATCGTCCGCAGCAGCAGTTACAGCAGCAGCACAGGCAGCAGCAGAAGTAGCATCCGGTTGCCAGGCCACAGAAAATGAACAGAGCCTACAAACAGACAGAATCATGGCAATAAAAGCTAAAACTGGCCATCTAAAAAAAAAGAATAGAAGCAAAAAGTTACATTATTTCAGTATTTCAATATAAAAATGTAACATTTTATATTCTATATTGCAAGATCCTTTAACTTTATAGTCCAAAGAGCAATTTTTGTCCTCTATCTAGCAAATTAAAAGTTGTTTCAAAGCCACAAATGTTATCTGATATTTAAAAAACCCAATCATAGTTAGTGTAGGATGTTTGTTTTAATTTTTTAATAATCAGCTTTCTTCTCTTGGGTTTAAAATAAAGAAAGACAAAGACATTTTGCAAACAGTTGATGTAGGAGGGAAAAATTCATGAGTTTCCAACCTAATTAAATGAAAATTAACTTTTAGTCTGGAAATTTGATGTAATTGTTTCATAACATTAGAAAAAGATCATTTTTTTAATCGGCCAAAGTTAATAAAAGCCACTCCTGAAGATCCGAAGAGCCACTCATGGCTGCAGGTTTCAGAGCTCTACTATAAAAATTCATACAAATTTACATTCTTCAAGTATTTATGTTAATTTAGCTGATTTTGGCTCAGAAACACAAAACAGTTAAATTTAACAATAAATTAGAAACTAACACAAAACCAATGAAAATAACACAAAAAATGGACCCTGATAAGTTTTACAACTATACATTTAAAATTAAAATTACTTGGTTGGGCCACCATTTGCATGAATTACTGCATTAAAGCAGCGTATCATGGAGGCCATTAGTCTGTGGCTCTGCTAAAGCGTGAAGGAAGTCCAAGTTTCTTGCAACTACCAAATACCCATGCAACATGGGTATTTGGTAGTTTTGGCAGTGTATAAATCTATAAATTTATCAGTTTGGAAAATAACTTGTTTTTTTTAAGTCTCCTGGTGTGCATCACTACTGACTTTTTAAAAATACCATCAAAGGATTTTTGCTCAGGGATTTTGGAAACTTCCCACCGGACCTCAGTTTTGATTATGTGCTTGTCCACTCTTTCACCATTCTCTGGGATATAAGCCATGTTTACTTGTGCCTTAATCAAATTGAAATAGAGTCCTTTCTCTCCTTAGCGAAACAAAAAGTGGCAGCTCATGCGCTGAACACATCTGCATATGTTAGCCATTTAAGCTCAGCTGAAGCACTTCTGAATTTCGCCTGAAAATACTTAAGGTGCTTTACTCTACTATCCGTTATCCTTTTTGATTGATGTAATATTTTTATTGTCTAAGATAATTAATTTAGTGTTTTTATTAGCTGTGAGTCAATATCCTCAAAATTGACAGAAATAAACCAATGAGACACATAAACCACATCTTATATGATAAAAAAAATTAATTATGCCTATCTGAGATCACACATTTTTCTTGTCTTACCTTTGCCCACCAGCTCGAGAGGACAAAGTAAGTGTTAACATTCTCCTCCCCAAACTGCTCAGCCACATACAGTCCCAGAGAGCCGTATTTATCGTAAATATTACGCTTCGTGGGGTCGTTCAGGATGGCATGGGCGTTGTTTATCTCTTTGAATTTGTCCACTGCCTCCGGATTGTCTGGGTTCTTGTCAGGGTGGAACTTCAGCGCCAGTTTCCTGTGGCAGAAGGCAGGTTATAACGGCTGACTGCGTGGCGACAGAGGGGGGGATCCGACTCGTCCGACTGGACGCCCGACAGCTCGGCCTCACCTGTAGGACCTCTTGATGTCGTCCGATGTGGCCACCTTGTCCACTCCCAGCACGTGGTAGAGAGACTCCCCGGCGGTGGACAGAGAGCGCTGCCTCTGCTGCTCAGCCATGACGCCTCACAGGCTGGGCACAGAAACGGCAACAGAGAAAAGCTCATATAGGTTTTTATAAGGCCTGTGAGACTGAGAGTTCCTGACAGCATGACAGTACAGCTGGTCCAACAAACAGTGAGCACACATGCACAGAAATCCAATTGATGAACTGATTTATTTCACCGGCATTAGCCCCCCTTTGGTTAATGCCCATTTCTACCTGATTCCAGACAGCATTGCATCTTGGCAGGCCCACTGCTTTTAGTAAATTACAAGCGGACATCCCTGCAGGCTGAACAGCTACAGCTGAGCAGGACAGATACAAATAAAATAAAATAAAATAAAATACTGCTGCAAAGTGGAAAAATTCATGTAATGAATCAACCCTGAGAAGCAGGCAGCATCCAAATGGGTGTCAGCTCGATACAAGTGAACAGCCACTGGTCTGCATTTGAGGCTTCTTCTCATTTTATCTTTACATTTTCACGGATGTTTAATTAATCTGTAGGTTGGTTTTAAACATATTGTGACTCTATGATCGTGTCTCGTCATGAATTGTCTGCGGCAGAGATTATAAACCGCGGGTTCAACGCAGAGAGCGTAATCTGTGATGGAGCATCATCAGCTGCACTGCCACAGCGCGCAGCATCCATGTTGGCTCCTTCCTGGGCCTTCTGGATGCAAAGGCAGGGACGGATCGTCAGGAGGAAGGATTTTTTTTTCAAGGGCAAGAAGCAAAAAAAAAAAGAGTGCGGAAACCCCCCCCCAGAAAAGATAGAAAAGCGAAGAGGATATTCACCTTTCAGTGGGCTCTGTTGCTCCGTAAGAATACCGATCCGGACGGATTCTGATGACAGACGGTGCAGCGTGACTATGGCCGCATCTCTCACGTACCCGGACCCTCTATGGCTCTCAGTGTGACCAAAGACAGCTGCAGCATCTCGCTGGCTCCGCCCACTGGTACCCAGAGGAGCCGACGCGCGCGTGCACGGTGATGACGCACAGGGCACGCGCGGAGTGGAAACCCCTGTTATGTTATGTTATGTTAGGTTATGTAATTTTATGTTATTTTATGTTATGTTATGTTATGTTATATAAAGTATTTATAATTTACAGTTATTATATTTGGGTTGACACATCAGGACATCTCAACCAGATAACAATTACCATTAACAATGGGTTTTTCCTCCAAGCTGACTATATTGTTCTTTCTTGTTATAAAATGCTTGCTCAGGTTATGTCCTCATTGCAGTTAGGTCACCAGCAAATGACTAACACAGAAAATATGTAACTATCCGTTAATGATCTCACCTGTAAATACTGCAGCAGACCTTGATAGGTTACTGGAGACTGCAGGATCAGTGCTGGAATAAGATGATGTGAAATTTTTTTTTAGCTGCTTTAGTTTCACTGTGTTGTATTGGCGGCCTGTCTAGGGTGTAACACGGTGATGGCTGGAGATGAAAATGGACACCAACCCCCAACAACAGGATAAGGAGGTATGGAAAATAAGCAGATGACTAAGTCTCACTTGTAAAGCCTTACAACATGTAGAAACTAGAAAACTACTCAAGAATTCTTTAAAGGTTGCAAGCATTTTTCTCCTCATCCAAGCATATTAAAAACACCGATGTTAAAGTGTAAAACTTTAAAAATTTGGTCACAGGTTCCTAGGACAACATCACACGTCATGTAAACAGAGATGAAGATAGAAAAAAAAGTTAAGCTACAGATGGCTTAACTTCTGGTGGTCAAATGTGTGATTCTTTTTTTTGTTGGTGTTGTTTTTTGTTCACAGGTTTTTAAACCAAACGGAAAAATCTAAACTGCAAACTTTCTCAACACTTTCACACTAAATACGTAAATGTTTCAAAAGTGATATATGAGAAAGAGATGAAGCTCCAGTTAGGGCTCGGTTTTCTCACTTCTTCACTAATGTGTAACCATTCTCATAGATTTCAATATATAAGGTATACCAAGTTTTGGCACTGGCATTTAGGATGAATGAAATACTTTATTATTTTAAAAATCTGAAAGGTTTTTTAAAAATCAATAAGTTATTTTTTTTAGTCATTGATAAGAACAAAAAAAACAACTTATTACAAATACTGTCAATATTTTTAGTTTAGATAACATAATGGAAAAATGTCAAAATGTTGGTAATTTACCTTAAAGTCATGGCTGTATAACATGTCTGGTCTTCATGCTGTGTTCAAAATAAAAATATAGATAACGGTATTTTGTGAAGTTGGTGGTCTTTCTTAGGCGCCTCGTTCGTTTGATGCTATAAGAAATTCATGACTCACATCCTGTTGGATGATAGGAAGGGATGATGCTCTTTTTAATCACAATAATCTTCAAGAGCAAATATCCCAACCATAACAAAAACAAACAAACAAAAACAAAAACAGATTTCTGTGATTCATGACAACCAAATCTTTTCATAGAGCAAATCTCATTGCAAATATCCTGCCACAGAATATCCTTATGAGCTTTCTCTACCAGATCCAGTTTCTTGCTAAAATCCTAAAAAGTCCTGTTGCCTAATCTTTCCTAATAAGCTATGATATGGGTTTTGTGTCACTTGATGGATTTTAGTATCGACATTGTTTCGGTGTTTCCCACCTCTGACCTCTTCAACTGCATCCTCCACAGCACTAAAGCGTTTTTTAATGTGTCTCAGGTTCAGCTGTGACTTTGAAATAGGGTCACAATCTGGATTAAATAACATTAGGGCAGGGGAAACACCCTATGTTGTCAGTTTAGGCTGCTGCTTCTGCTTGTGTTAATGTGTTAGGGATATTTTCTTAAAGCAGTTCTGGTCGTTTAGAGGCAGTTTAGTATAATCTCAGCATCTATCTTGTGGGACTACACTGTATCTGTCTTCTGATGGCTGTTTTAGCAGGATAATGAACTGTCTGCAGTTCAGAAGCCTAAAGATACTCGGTACCAGCAAGGTGTACTTCAACATGTAACCTGTGAGCGATTGCATGTGGATTATTTTTTGTTATCCCACTTCCTACTCATCAAGGTCCATTTTTTTAATGTCTTATGCTCCAAAAAACTAAATGAAGGAGAAACATTCAATTATGTCATGGTTAAAAACATAGGAAACCCATTTTCAAGCTTTGGATTGATGTTGAATAAACATTGCATGTACACTGTTTAAACTATAAATTAATTTAAATGTAGGTATTATAAGTGTTTTGCTTTAGGTGCATTTTACATTTTCATTTCCCTAATCTACATTTGAACGACATAAACAAAAATCACCAAATATAAAAGGCAACGAGCAACTATGGCTATAAATTTGTCTTAAACAAGCACAAATGTTTGATAATTTGTTAAACAAATAATTGTACAAGTGTATAAAAATGAGTAAACACTTTACAAACATTAAAACACTGATTAAATTACAAGAAAACCCCTCGCACTCTGTAATACTGTTTGTTTGTTTGTTTGTTTGTTTGTTTGTTTGTTTACGTTTAATTGGGATCGTTCACTTGCAGGAAACGAACCTCACTGTTCCTTAGCAACCGTGACGTCACATCCCCCAAACCAATCCAAGGCCTCGGAGCTCTCACGCAGGTATCGCGAGGTTACCGAATTAGCCTCGTTAGTGAGGTCGCGTCTGGTGTTGGGTTATGTGCGGAGGGCATACATTTGTTTTTAACTCCTAAAAAGCGTCAAGAAAACTTAACCCGGTGGAATTGTTGTTCGTTTCTTCCTGCTGTGTGAAAAGAAATCGGGCGAGCCTTGAGTTTCATGGTAAATCACGAAAACGCGCACAGTATGCTAGCTAGCTAGCTAGAAGCGGCGGCTAATGTTGTGGAGGAAGCGGGTTTGTTTTGGTAACATAGGCTGGTTTTCTATAATGTCTACCACTGCTTAGTTACCATTGGAGCTGCGTAAATACTGTTTTATTGATCCGCAGCATTTTAGACTGTGGTGCCTGCTTCTTTTACCTCTGTTTGTTTGTTTCTTCTAACAAACTAGTTCTTGATACGTAGCCGTTCTTGCAGATCCACGAAATGACCAAGCTGTGTCAGTCTTGCTCATGTTTTACGCCTCATCCTCAGGTTCCCAATGATGAGTTATGCTGAAAAGCCAGAGGACATAACAATAGAGGAGTGGATGGACAAACTGAACAATGTTCACATTCAGAGGGCGGACATGAATAGGCTCATCATGAACTACCTGGTGACAGGTGAGACATTCACACAGAAAACTGTTACCATAATATTCGGCTTAGGCCAGTGGAACTCATTCAATTATTTGTGTTGGTGGTTAAAAAATGGGAAGATACAAATGCAACACACACTCATTAGATCTTAGGCATAAACATTAAAACTAACAATAATAAATAATGTGCATATTATGAGGTATAATATTTTTTATAAACTAAAATGACCTTTTTTTTAAATGATATTTTAGGTGTTGCATTGTGGTCCTCATTATTTAAAATGTATTTGCATTTTTTTTCTTCTTTGTATATTTTAAAGAGGGCTTCAAAGAGGCGGCGGAAAAGTTTCGGATGGAATCTGGAATCGAGCCCAGCGTGGATTTGGACTCTTTAGATAAAAGAATTAAGATCAGAGAGATGATCCTGAAGGGACAGATACAGGAAGCTATCGCACTCATTAACAGCCTACACCCAGAGTTGCTGGACACCAACCGATATTTGTATTTCCATCTGCAGGTACGCCTGCACACAAATGTTTGCATGCATTGCTTGATGTCAATTTAACATCTGCCAATGGTAATTCATTGGATATAGGGACTAGTCAATATGGGGAAACTTGAATCTGTCCTATGGAACTAATATATTTTTAGTTAATCATTCTGAAAATTAACAGTGATGTTACATTAAAATGAATGTATTTCTAATTTCAGTGCCATAATAGGATATGACTCGCACATGAGCTTCATCTTCTCTGTTATTTTCGTACAGCAGCAACATTTGATTGAGTTAATCAGGCTACGAGAGACTGAGTCAGCTCTGGAGTTTGCTCAGACGCAGCTTGCAGAGCAGGGGGAGGAGAGCCGAGAGTGTCTGACAGAGATGGAGCGAACGCTCGCCCTCCTGGCCTTCGACAACCCAGAGGAGTCGCCCTTCGGGGACCTGCTCAACATGATGCAGCGGCAAAAGGTTTCTCTTTATTAAAACTTCTGTGTAAAACCGATATAGTTAAAGTACACCTTGATTGTTTTAAAGTCCTGTGTAACATCTGGATATTGTGCTGAGACTAATAACTTGCTTTCACATTGTTACTCTGTTTAGTTTAGGATTAGGAATAGAGAATTTGCGTTGCTGGATTTTCTTGAGGCTAACAGAAGGGGTTGAGTAACAAAGATTCCAGGAATTAGACGTTTATGAACTTTTAATGGCTCTGAATGGCTCACTAATGGTTGTAATTTGAGTTTAAAGTTTGTATTTTCTTTGAGGCTGGAAGTTGGAGGATGTATTTCAGAACTACAATTGTTTTCATCTCTGTCAAAGTATCATTGCGTAACAAAACCACATCTTCTGTTTTCCATACTGAGATCTAGTTCAGGTGTCCTCATTTTTAACAGCATCTTCAAATGTGTTTTCTAAAACTTAACCTCTGACCTGTCTGTTGTGTTTCTTGGTCTTCATGATGCGTTTTTTTTCTTTAATCTTCTTCAACAACCTGCTGAGGTTTTTAAATAGCGAATGCTCTGGCAAGCTTTTAAAAGTTTAAAAGAAATAATGTCACAATAATTTGTGGCATTTTGGTTTAAATGTTCAACATTTAAATAATTTTAATGTGTTTTGAATTTGTTGAGACACAATTTTTGAGTGGTACTTGTTTTTCGATTTAAGGGTGCCAATAATTAGTGAGTTTAGCTAAACAAAAGGTTTTTCTCTGCTTAACTGTTTTGTGTTTCGTCGCACAGGTGTGGAGCGAGGTTAACCAAGCCGTGCTGGACTATGAAAACAGGGAGTCGACACCTAAGCTGGCTAAGCTCCTGAAGTTACTGCTGTGGGCTCAGAACGAGTTGGACCAGAAGAAGGTGAAATACCCTAAAATGACAGACCTCAGCACCGGCACCATCCAAGACCCCAAGTGAGCGTAAAAAAAGAACCATCACATACACGTCTTCTTAATTTATGATCATTCAGTGACAGCCAGGTAACATATATGTTCAAAGAAAAACACTTCATTTATTAGGGTTAACTCATCGTGGAATCTGTACTTGCTGTATTTGCTAAATGACTATTCAGTTTTAATGCAGATTCTGGGTGTTACGTAATTCAAACGCTTTGCTGATGAATTTTTTTGATTCATTTTTCAGAAAAGAAAAGGCATAATTTTGCAGTAAAAAGGGTTGATTGTGTTTATGAACGTGTTCAGCTTGAGCTGGTAACTAGTGTGGAAGATTAATTGAAAAAACAAAAAACAAATATTTTTCAAAATAAACACATAGCAACACTTTATTATTGTATTATAGTTCTAAAGAATGCCGTATTTTATAGTTTAATTATCTTATAGTGTAAATTTGTGCTAAATCAGCCAGACACTTTTCAAGCAATGAAATACAATGTACATTTACAGTAAATAACCGGAAAAGTATATAACCTGTTATGCTCAGAGATGGGATGAAAATCAGAAAGGGTTTTGTAACAGAGTTGAGTCGCCTTGGCCTTTTGTGAGTGCTGCTGTGCTCCGTGTTACTCCACATGATTACATTTGGTTTTATATTTCAGGGGTTGATGCTAGAGTGACGTTTTGGAAATCCCAGGGAAGGGTAAAGGATTTATACGCCGCAGCAGAGAAAGGGCTGCTTTGATAAATCTTTGTAGTTTAAGTCCATAAACTCAAAACCGTCAGCAGACTAAATCCATTCATCGTCACAGACTTTTATCTGGTTATTTATTCAGCAGAAGTGAAATCTTAACCTGTGATTTTTATGACTGCATTTTTACTTTTTCTGCATGTATATGTTTACTTTTTTCAGTGAGGAAACGGGTAATCGTGCTTGTTTATTTTGTTGGATTTTATATTAAAGAAAAATCAACTTCTCACGTGTTCTTTCTTCATTTATTGTACTTTAGTTTTGTCTTTAAAAATACAAACTAAATAGTCTGGTTGCGAGACTTGAAACCTACTTTTATGATAATTTCTCTACAGTTCTGATCAGAAGTTTACAAACAATCATGACGGCTTTAAATATAAATTTAAGTTATTTTTTCTGGGTACAAATTAACCATACATATAGTTCCAGTTTAAAACCTTGTACAACCGGTCGTACCTCGACTGGATTGTTTTATTAAGAATAGAGACTTTTTTATTTTTTAAGTATTTGGAGTTTCATTAAATTAACTAGTAATGTTTTCTCAGTTAATACCAGGCTACTTTTGAGTGATCAAGTTTCTGCCAAGGTCCCTCTTGACAATGTGATTTGAAACTCAAAGGGATTTTGTCTGGTTAAATAAATAATAACAATAAAAAATAGTCTCAAATTTGGATTATATCATTCTTAAATTTTATAAGAGAAGAGGCTTTTGTGAGTGAAAAGGCTGTGTTTGGTTGAGACTAAATAATAAAACACCATCCCAGGATACGACTCATGGTAGACATGCGACTAGTATTAGAATCAATTTTACTCATCCAGTAGGTTAAAAAACACTCGTTATAATCATCCTGACTTGAAATTTCATCAATCTTCTAGGAATAAATCAAAAAAACACTTCAATTGGTTGCCTTCCTAATAATGACCCATGGCTAAAATTACCATATACATTGAGAAAAATGGGGAGGAGGGGGGTCTTACTGCAAGTTGGCGATGTCAAAACCTGTCTGTATTACATTACTTTCAAAAACTGGAAAACCAGAGTGTGTGTTACGTCAACAAATTAGAAAGGTAGCACAATTCATTATTATGGTGAGAAATGGTTACTGCCTTGGACTTAACCTTGATTAGTTTGCCAACTGTAAATATGGTAGATATTGATTCACTAGAACTTTATTTGGATATTGGATTACAGAGAACAGCTGCTAAAAAGTCAACAATGCTTTAAAAGGGGCACTTAAGTTTGTATGGTTGGTAAAAGAGAGCAAAGAGTCCAAATTAAGAAAATGTCATGATCTGCAAGTCACTGAAGAACTTGATAATGTTCGTATTGGTCTCGATCAGCAGCTCCTTATCACAGGAACATACTGCTGAGGAAATTCTCATAGGAAAAAAACCAGCATAACATTCCAGAAACCTAACGTCAGCCTGATTCATGAGCTTCAACAAGTTAGGATGTTTTGATCTCAAACATGCATCAAAGATTGTGCCTTAATTACATGTTATACACTTTATGTATTAGATAAATTGTTTCTGATCTGAAGCGTGAAGAAAAATGAATATCAGAATTATGCCAGTTCCTTTTTTTTAAGGTCGCAAAAAGTGTGTGGTTTCTCTATAACTTGGTAATAAACATTTAAACAAAGTTTAGTAAATCTGGACTCATGAATTTTGTTAAGATTTGTTAAGTCTTCTGTGGCCCGATTCAAATTCAACAAAACATGATGTTAAAAAATAAAAATCTCTGAAGATCAGCTTTAATCGAACATATAAAGGAATCGGGCTTTGCTTTCTCCAGCTGAGGTGAACAGTAAACTATCCACATAAAAGTTAATTCATCACTTTGTAAACTACTCTAAAAATGTGTTTTTATTAAGATTTTTTTACATTTAAAATGCATTTTAAACTTCTCTTCCTGCAAATATTACATAAGAATATCTTAACCTGTTTTCCTTTGCACAAATCTGTATTCCAGCTCCATGGTAGCTATACAAAATGATAATGTACTGAGGAAAATCAGAAATCCAGTGGGATTACAGGTAACATTTTTATTTAGATCACAGGCCCCAGTTTAGCTAAATCTGTATCTATTTATCCTCTTAGTTGTCATATTTAATCAATTAAAATATTGAAAGGTCAGTTAATTCTGAAACTTTATGTAGATTAATTACACCAAAAAAATATATTTAAAAGCCCTAATTTAAATTTAAAAATAGGATTTTCTAATTACAACTAATAAAACTACAATGATTAGAATATTACATCATACAATTAAATTTGGTCTATATATTTCATACCTTATTTTTCAAAATCATTGATCAGAATGCATATTCTAACTTAATTATTAAGGTTGTTTCATATTTCACACACTACTTGCTTAAATAAGCCAAACCGCGCAGATGGATGAATACAGGACAGACCTTTTGAGCAGCGTCTAAAAAGGATCCAATCAGGTCTGCAGAGAGGATAATCTGGGTTGATCATCTCTTCATCCATAACTTGAAGCTAATGGAATCGTGTCTTATTCTATGTATATTTATGTTGAAAGTATATTTGCATTGAGAAAAAGGTTAAAAACTAAAATGTGTTGTTTGTGAGAGAAACAAAGCTGATTCTGGTGTTTCCATTCAAACTTGACTTCGGTTTCAGTTTCTGATCTTCACCAGGACCATCACAAAACATCAGCGTGAGAAAAGCAATCAAGCAGATTATACATGACACCCACTTGTCCTTTGTATGCAATTTAACGACCAAACAGCTGGACTTTTATTAGTTACCAGCTGGACAAGAATATATTTAAATGTGTTTCTTCCCACATTTCCATTATAGGCCCCATGTGTGTTTCTCAGATGATTATACTATTACATTAAAAATATTAACCTCATAATCATGGGAAGGCTGCTAATTCAACGGTTCCCCGGCAGACAGTCATGGACATACTCCCTTTAAATGAAGGTTACAACCAAAAATGGCAACTTTTCATTTTTTCCAGTCACATCAATAGAAAAGTTGAGTGGAAGGAAAAATGAGTCGGGACTGCAGCTTTAAAAGGATGATTCTATATTTGCACTCTTTATTTTCAGTGTAATTTACTGACATATGTCTATAAGTACCGGGACTTAATCAGAAAAAACGGTTTCTGATAGGAAAAGAAGAGAAGAAAATGTTTATTTTTGTGGGTTGTCACTTCAAACTCCTCATAAAATAAAAGCAAACTAATAAAAATGTGAATTAACAGTATATGGATGGGAAGGAATGGTGTCTAAACTCTCCAGACTTGCTAGGGCTAACAGTTTACTTTTTTTACGATGAACTCTATCTGACAGAAATGACAGTGTTGTCTTTGCTGGGGTTTGTTTATTTATTTATGTCAGTGAAAGAACCAGCGTAACCTGTTTACTATGTATATTTTTTGCCTGGTTGTTTCTGTTCCATGCTTTTTCTGCCTGTTAAAGAACCGGTTGAATTTACAAATGAACTTACTTTCAATTAGGGGTGCGGCAAACAATGGATAGACATAATAACTAAGGAATAATTTAGGGGAAAAAAGGCGATAAAGACATAAGATTGGAGACATAAAATATGATCCCATGTTCAGCCTGTACAATCTATCCAGTGTCAAAAATGATTTACTCTAATCAACAGTCAAAATATTTTAATCTGAAACAATGTTTAACTTAATGTGAACATATTCTGCAAACTTTGAGGATTTCTTTGTTTTAATAAGCTCCTCTCACCTAAAGATTGAAGCAGAAATCATGAATGGAATCGTATTAAAGTGGAAATCAATAATAAATAAAAAAATCAGAATCAAATAAGGAATTAATGAAACTTTCACTCATATAAACCTTTTATTAAGCCAGGCTGAAAAGCAATACTAAACTACAGTATGCCAGTGAATTTATGCTATTCAATTTTTACTTCTTAAGGCCTTTTTTTTAATAAATGGTTTGATTTATTGATATGAAACATGGTTTTTTCATTTCGATTCATGCTGAGGGTGTGTCTGCAACCCAAAAGACAAGACCCACCTTTCTGATTAAGTAAACACGTCTCTTTCCTTTTATGGTTGCCATGCAAACGTCCCTCCCAGTGAAACCAGCACCGAGACGGAGATCCCTCCCAGTTCCAGCCCGGTCTGCAGCGTCAACACGTCGGGTGAGTTCTGCAGGTTTGTCTCGGTGGATATGAGGACGATCAGCGGACAGAGCGGAAGTTCTGCATGGAGAACAGAAGAACCCGGTTCTGGGTGAATGGCTGGGAACATCACAGCAGGACAGATCAGGGATTTAGGATCTTCTCATGAAGATTTTCACATCTTCAGACCAGATGAGCACAATCTGTGGTCGAGGTGAGGCTGGGGGTGTTAAAACATTTTACACTTTCATTTCCAAAGGACTCACAGACTGAGGACGGAGGATTAAATGCACCGGACAAGTTATTTTGTTGATATTTTAAAAGTATATATCCTAACTTTAATTTAATTTTAATAATAAGTAAATAAAACTGGAAGAGTTTGAGTTTTTCTCTCCGCATGTCTCAACTTGCTGCACATTATTATTATCATTATTATTATTATTATTATTATTTTACAAAACTCTCGAAAACTTCCGTAGTTATTCACACAAACATTTTAATGAGGTTTAAAGTGAAACTTTGACACAATCTGCTTTCAGCCTTAATAAAGAAGATGAAAGAACATATCAGTTAATTGATTGTTTTTTAGACATTTAAAGTACAAAAAAAGCATCTTTCTTATTAATATGATCATCGGAGTAAAAAAGATCAAAAGAAAACTATAAAACTCATGCAAAGAAGCAGGCATCCAAGAAATGATTTAAGCAAGAGTAATTAGTAAAATGTCTGTCTTAAGTACTGGAAAATCCTACTTTTATGTGCAAATTCAGAGATATTAAACCGTAACATAGTAACTCATCACCTGAGCCTAACAGTTTTGTGGACTGTGAGAGGACACCAAAGATCCAATGATAACTCGTGTATGCACAAGGAGAACGTGCAAGGAAGTTAGGGTCTTCTTGTTACACGGCTGATACCAAACTGTTAAAGCAATGCTTAAAAAACTGTACACTTTGATGATTCAGCAATAATTCAAATTAGTTAGTTACAGAAGGTAATGCAGCCCAGCTTTGACAAGGTTTAAATATGCTGTCTGTCAAGTAATGCCCAGATCATCACACCCCCAACACTTTACTTGACAGTAGGTTTGAGGTGTTTGTGCTAAAATGGTTTTTCTCCGTATCTTGTGTTCGTTTCGGCAGATCGTCTCTATTTTGGTTTTATGCACCAATCTTGGTGTTTATTAAGATCTAGCTGAAGGTTTTCTCAGGTTATAGCATTACTTACAAAATGACCATGATCAAAGCAGAAGTTGAAGACAGCTCACAAGTATGCATTGATTTCTAAACAATCTGAAACACAAACGTGACAATTTCTACAATTTAGTGTCAGCAACAGTTTTCACACTGCTGCTGTTTGGGATCGACTTCCTGTTTCATATGAAAACACTTTTGTTTTAATCGAACTGGAATCAAGAATAACTGGTATGGAGAAACAACTCAGCGTAATAATTGGTTCAGTGGCACCAAAGTGGCTGCAAATCACGCTCTCACCACTTCCACTGTCCTTGACGGTTTGTTAAAAGCATTAGGTACCATAATACGCTTCTAACATAGCACTTTGTGTTTTCGGCAACATCTTCCAGGATGTGGTTGATTAAGTTGGAGCTTTGGAAACCTTCAACCCTTTAAGACAAGCTACCTGAATCTGAAAGTTTTTGCTGTCTCTGAGAATATTGGCCTCCGTCTTAAAGGTTTAAACCTTTGAAAAGCATTACTCTTTACACTTTATGATGGACTTCTAACAATATGAACACTTTTTCTCTTAGACTTATGGACACTAGCATAGCTAACATTCTGCTATGTTGAAGTGCTTCTTAACAAAAAAAAAAATCCTCAACTGTAGTGCTGACACCCAGGAGCCCCACCTGAAATGTCACTAGCAGTTATTTGCATCTCATTCAAAATACTGACAAGGGTGAAGCACATTTTCCCTGCTTATTATTGTCATTAGAGTCAGGTTTGTGGACCTTAAGTTTCACCGAGATATTAGGACTGCTGTGTTGGACTAAGGGAATTTTAGGTCTTGTGTCACGTTTGATCTAAAACAATACATGTTTGGTAATCAAAGATGTAAATGAACAATGAAATAGATTTTTTTTTTGTTGTTGTTTATTTTACATCAGACTATTTTTATGCATTATATAAAAGAACATTTTAACAGCCACAGTAATTAAAATATACTGTATGAAATAACAACCGCCAGAAAATCAACACAGATCATGTTTGCACCTCAGAAAAACGTTTTCATGTTGCCAAATTGCAACGTTCAGTTTCATAGTTTTTTTTTTCAACTCATAAAGGATAATATTTGTGAAAAAACCGGTGAAAAAAGTATTTTTGCTCAGGTTGATTTTGTAGGTTCAAACTAGAGCTGCAAGTCTATGAATCCACCAGTTTTGCAAATCTAGTTACAGAAATGTTTTCAAAAAACTTCAAGCTCAGTCATATTAGAGCATCTCTGAGCATTAATTTCCACATTTTGCCACAGATTTTTCATTTCTGTCTGGACTTTACCCGTTCCATTCAAACACAGTAAGATGCTTTAATCTAAACCACTTTATTGTTGCCCCTGGTTGTATGTGTAGAACTCTGTGTCGAGTCTGTTGTAGCCTCTTCTTATAGGAGTGCTTCCTATTCAGCTTTTCCTTAAGTTTGAATCCTATCATGAGGTTTCGGTATCATGATTCATGAGCAAAAGTATTTTGTTAACCGAATGCAAATTATTAAGCATATCATTAAGCTTGAGTTGTTTTGCAGATCCCTGGCTCGGAAATGGATAGTGATGCTGTTTCTGGGCACCTGCCTCCTGTACTGTGCTCGAATGGCCACGCCGGTCTGTGCCGTCTCCATGGCCGCCTCTTTCCACTGGAGTAAAATCGACTCCGGCTTCGTCCTGGGCGGTTTCTTCTGGGGCTACTGTTTCACTCAGATCCTGGGGGGACACGCCAGTGACAAGTAAGCGATTCATTCACGGAGCCACGCGTGGCTTCACCTACACAATGACCACAGTCTGTTTATCCTAAAGCCAGGCTCAAAGTTTCAGGATTTTGTTATGGTAATATTTGCTGTTCTGCTCTGCAGAGTTGGCGGCGAACGCATCCTCTTCATCTCTGCGGCTTCATGGGCTTTGATCATCGCTGGGACGCCCATGCTGGCTCACCTGGGCTCCCACACCCTCGCTATGATGACGGTGGCCAGAATCCTGATGGGATTACTGCAAGGTCAGTGCAGAAAGCTGTTTCTCTGTGCAACAATAAACAATATTTAGGCAGTTTGGAAACTAAACTACTTATACGCGTATGTTTACTCCACCATATTTTTTTGACATGTTTTTAAATAAATCAAAGGCGTTTTTGCGACTCTCTCTACAAATAAAGCTGAGTTTAGACGTGAACTACCAAAGCTCAGAAAAAATGGTTGATGACTCTCGGTATCTTCTGATCTCATGCAGGTGTTTTTTTTCCATCTTTGGCAAGCCTGTGCTCGCAGCGAGTTGTGGAGTCGGAGAGAGGGTTTTTAATGAGCACCATGCACAGCGGCACTCATCTTGGGTAGGTTCTGCACACATTAATGCAAATCTGAACATGCGTTTATTTACAAAGCTCCCATAATAGCCCATTTTGTGTTTGCAGGACGCTGTTGGCAGGTGGGATGGGGTCTGTGATGCTGGACTGGTACGGCTGGGAAAGCATGTTCTACTGCACTGGTTTCCTGGCTGGGCTCTGGGCTGTTACGGTGTGGTATTTCTTATTAGGAGGTAAATCTGGCCATGTGACGTATTTACATATAAAACACCTTGGCCACCATTTATAAAACTTTGTCATTGTTTTCTTAGCTATTGTCTGTTTTGTGTACTTCCTGACATTAATTGCACACATTTTACAAACAATTTGAACAGCATGGGGAGCCTTCAAGGTGGAAAACAGAAACAATAATACACATTATTACACAAATGTCAAGCAAAAATTGAAAAAATAATATTAAAAAGGAAGAATAATTTTGTTTACGGTGTTCAAAGTATTACGTTTTCTTTTAGACGATCTTACAGTGAAGCCGATGGCGAAGACGAGCGCATTTAAATCAAGCTTGTCCAGAGAACACTGGCTGTACCTTTTTAAAAAGCCTCCAGTTTGGTAAATAATAATAATAATAATAATTTTTACTATTTGATGGTTAATTTAATGTTTTGTGAGCATTTTTACTTGTCCTTTTAACAATCTTCTCTCTCAGGGCGATGGTGTTCACTCATATGTGTGCCTGTAGCACGTCTTACACTCTATTATCATGGCTGCCGATGTTCTTCAAGGAATCATTTCCTCAGGCGACGGTAAATCTTCCACATGCTACTGTTTTGCTGATATATCTTAATAAGTACTCTTCAAGTTCTTTAAAAATGTAAAGAGATACTAAAACTATGCTAAGTTTCTGTATCTCCATATTTACTCCGGCAGCCTTGGGTTTATAATGTGGTCCCATGGTTGACAGCCATCCTATCGGCTCTCGGTGGAGGATTTCTGTCGGATTTCCTTATCGCTAAAGGTAAAAGAAAAATATGTGATGATTTATACATTTGGGGAAGTAAAAGATATTTAAATTCAATTCCTATTTGTTTTTTCCCCCTACAGGATATGGTGTTGCATCTGTGAGAAAAATAATGCAAGTAAGTACAGAGATTACTGCAATGTTTGCATGTTTAATGAAACTGAACGGTTGCTGGAATCTGAGCTGGTTGTTTCAAATATCCTGCTGTTGTTTGCGGAGTTTGTAGTTTGTTCCAACAGCAGAGCTACAATACATTTTATTTAGTTAAATATTTTTATTGAGGACAAATCTAATATTTTATTTTAAGATGTATTAAGGTTAGAAAGGCTGAAGGATTTTTTTTTCTTAATCTACAAGAAGGTAATTCTTATAATTTATGTGATGAAAACTTAAAACGTCAGGCAAAAAACTGCAGTCAGGAAAAAAAAAAGGTAATAAAAGCTGCAATATGGTTACATTTTTTGCCTGAATTAGTACGGATCAAAGGCAGCTCTAAACAAATTAGTTTTGAACGTTGATTTAAAGGAGCTCAGTGTTTCAGCATCTTTGCAGCTGTCTGGAAGGTTGTTCCATGTTTGAGGAACATGAAAAATGAATGTTGCTTCTCCTTGTTCGGTTCTGGGGGTCAAAAACCCTGAGTGGTTTCTAAGGTTGATACAATGACATTTAAATTATAACATAAAATCTGTGATCTGAGCTATGGGTAAGATTTTAGAAATTGGTTGAGGTGCTGTGTTTTCCTAGTTTTTAGAGAGGAAGGAAGCAGCAGCGTTCTGTCTGATTTTTAAGGAAGACCAGTTAAACACATGAATGAGTTTCTCAAGATCCTACTGGTACTTTAATCCCGGAAATGTTTTTCAGGTGATAGATGGCTGAGTTTGTGATTGTCTTTATGTATCTCCAGATATTCACAGTCCATCACTACACCCAGATTTCAGGCATGGTCGGTAGTTTCTGGCTGTAGTAGCTGAAACTTTGTGCTGACTTTTTATCATTCCACTTTAGGTCCACAGATAATATCTTGTATATTGTTTCTGTTCAGCTGAAGAAAGTTATAATAATATTATAATCCATCAAAACATTGATTTTTTCTATGTATCTACTTACAGCTTGGAAGGGGCGATAACCACCTGTGCATGTTGTAATGTGTATAATCCGAGTGGTTGTAGTAACTAATCTTTTAATTAGTAATACTCTGAACTACCAGGCGCATGTACAGTAGAAATTGAATAAAGGGCAGAAGATGGAAGCTTGGGGGTACCCAACATGAGATATTGAGCTTTGTCCAGAGCAGAACAGCCTTTGGTGGCCCAATCAAAGTTCCTATCACTTATTAGCAAATCTCATTTGTTAGGACTAAACGCTCCGGTATTATCCGTAACACTAATAACACTAATATGACTGCACACTGCAGCCATCTGATTTGCAGCTTCTGATCGAGCGCTTTATTTGTGTTTTTAAGAAATCTAGACAATGAATCTAAAATAGTCAGACTTGTTAAAACTGAACTTTGCTGCAGGGACCCTTTAAAACAGGGGGGTCCAACCTTTTTTGTCCCAAGAGCTACTTTTCAAGTAGCCAACCTCCTGAGATCTACCAGTCCAGTGTCAACATCGCAAATCCCCACAGATCGTTTCCAGCCTGCAGTAAATATTACACTATTAATTGAAACCAATTCTTGTTGAAATCAGATTACATGACAAAATAACTCAAATGTGCAAAAATAAATGTCTAAAAAATTTATTGTAAAATATTTAAAATGCAAAACAAGCTTTAATAAAGAACCCCTTTTACTATTTAATACAATACTATTTCTATACTGTAACTATTTCCATATACATACATGCGCATACACACACTCCCTGAAAGGAAGGCACACATACACACACACAATCCCCGGCTAAATCACGTCATACCCGGCCAGCACGGCGTTCCACAGCTTCTCAGTGATGTTGTCCGTGTGCTCCGAGTTCTCCAGCGCCAGGTAGAAAGGTAGCGGCACAGAACACGTCCAGGCGGACCAGCCGGCGCAACAGCTGCTAGAAGCCCACGCGGGCGTGACTGGCAGAAAAAAATTAGAAAATTGTTTTTTCTTTTCTTTTTTTCCCTTTTGTATTTTTTAGTTTTGTTTTTTAGTTTTGTTTATTTTAGAGGGTCTGAATACTTGGTAAATATAACGTCAAAGTCGCTAAGTTGGCAACACTTACTTCCTGTCATGTCATAACTGGTCATAACCTCGCGGTTGACTTGGGATCTGTCCTCGGTCTACCAGTAGATCGCGATTGACTGGTTGGGCACTTTTGCTTTAAAACTTAGTTGGCGGGCATGTATGTTATTATAGTAAAAAAAAAAAAATCTGTTTCATGTTAGGCTCACGTTTGACTGCTGTTGGGACATAGAAGAAGCCACTTGTATAAAATGCTATAATTAACTTTCTCATGCCTTTAATTCTCTCTCTGCAGTTTGGTGCCATGGGTCTTTCCAGTATGTTTATCTTGCCTCTGTCTGGAGCTCTCCCCTTCACTTCTGCTGTTGCCTTTGTTTCTGCTGCGGTCGGCTTGACCACCTTCACCGGAGGGTATGTTGGATGGACAATTGCTCTTAGTGAAAAAACCTTACACACAAACAAACCTCCAAGTAGAAAGTGCAATTTTTCCAACCAATGCACGATTGTTTTGAGACAGTTTTAAAGTTATTTGTTGTTGTTTTTTGTGTTTCAGAGGCGTGTCTGTGAATGTGCAGGACCTGACTCCCCTCTGTGCTGGCGCCCTCTATGGTGAGGCTCGATTTTAACCCTCTTTTTAACATTTTAACACAAATTTTCTCCTGTTTTTGTTGATATTCACCAGATTTTTTTTTCCTTTTTGCATGTGCCAGGTTTTATGAATATGATGGGAGCCCTAATGGGTACGTAAAAAAATCTATAACCTTCCTGAAATGATCAGAAAATATTTATTTGTGTTCTGTCTCTGACATTGAGCACTGTGTGTCGTGCAGGTCTCGTTTTGGTGTCCTTCTCTGGATACCTGATTGAGGTCACCTTGACGTGGTCCACAGTCTTCTCCCTCATCGCTTTAGTGAATGTCACAGGACTCTGCATCTTCCTTATCTTTGGAGATGCTGAACGCGTCGACCTGCAATATTACAGGCAGGTTATTGTGGTTTGACACCTTATGTTTAAATCCACTGCTGTCAATCATTATTGTTAATAGTTTTTATTTGATTTTATTTTATTTTGACAAGGCAGGAACTATTAATCTTGAATAATTAGAATTTTTTATTTATTTCTGAAAGCTGTTCTACACATATTAAGCTTTATATAAGAAACTTGTATTTTCACAACAGAAAGTTAACTTTTGAATTATAATTGTTTGTTAATTTATATTTAACGCACAAAATCCAAAGTCTGTCCAAAAAATATTCTGTTTAACTTGATCCCAAAGGGAAATAAAATGTTGTTGCAATTCATATTAAACAAGGTTTTAAAAAAGAAAAAAAGGATCATAGATGTGTATTGCTGTGAGCAGCAGGGATCTCTTCTTGCAGTCTGTATTAAAGCAGCTACCAAGAAGCCTCTTACTGAAGTCACTGTTGTTGTATGCTAATCTAATGGAGAGGATACTCATCGTTTTCCATTTTCATTTTGTGATTTACTCTTCTTTGGACAATAATCTCAGAACGGAGCCAGCCTTCTTCATCCCGCAAATTAAATCCAGATTACATCTGAGTGGATGGTATCATCAAATAAGACATATAAATTACTATTTTAAAACGCACCGACACGTAATGATTGTAACAGTGACCAAACACTGATTTAGTAATGAGTGTTGTGTCCACCTGTGACCCTGTTCTCTATAAAATGTTTACCTCTAAAGTTTGCAGTTAACGCTCCATTGTCTTAATCTTTAACTTCATAAAATCCAATCTAATGTTCACACATTTTGTTGTAATCTTTCCTTTACAAATTTTTTTTTACACAGTTTTACAAACACCTTGTCAAGTTTGAATCGCTGTTACTTTGTATTTAACAGCATGGATTTTGTATATTCTTCGAACGAGTGTGTAAAACTGATATTTATTTTTATGGAAACCCATATGGTTTAAAATCATCACCTAAACGGGTGTCTTGTTTTTGTTAAATTGCCATGTTTTTATTGTTTTTAAATTAAAATAACCTCAATCAAAAGAAAATAATAGCATTGTTTTTTTTAATTTCCTGTATTTGCCTGATTTTTTTACAGCTATGATTTCTGTCTACACATTCACAGCATTCTTTGCTACTGTGGATTTGATAACAGAATGATAACAGAATCTCACATTAAATAATAGTATCAATTTCATATGTCGACAACTAACTAAATAATAATAAAAAAATATCTGAGGTGGAAACAGCTCTCGAAGAAGGCGGACGCGTTTCTCTCTGTCTCCCGACCTTACCCTTATCTATCCTGCTTCAGCCCTGTGTTTGTGTCTTTCATTCTCTTTTGGAGCATCTTTTTACATATCTTCCGAAACCGAAAATAATGGATCTGGTCAGCTGGTCTCTCAACGCAATTGATCAAATTTTCCTGACGGGAAGACAGGGCAAA
>JAVLVB010000779.1:7263892-7283468 GCA_032876305.1 Orestias chungarensis | reverse complement strand
ATTCCTGATTCCTGATGAGGTTAGAGCGCCACTGTTTTTCAGCCAGTCATTGTAATTCTGTTTTGGATGGACGGACGGTATAAAACGTGAATGTTTTGAAATGAGTCCTGGTAGATGAAAGTATTAGCAACAGAGTAGCTTTGTAAACCTTCCTTGTTTATAGTTTATTTGGTCTTGTTCTCATCGGTGAAGTCACCTCACAAACCCCCCTAACCTGTCCTTTCCTAGGGGAATCTGACAAAGCTGTTTTTTGAGAAGGACTCGTCCAGCTCGCATCGCCTTCCTATCCGAGCATCCCACACCTTTTACAGCTGATGCTCTGGCTTGACTCAGTAACCAGGGACCAGCATCCACGGCGTTCATGGCAGCTTCTCCTCCTCATAAAACTGTCAAAACGTTTCAACTTTAGCATCTTGGAAAGCCATCTCTAAGGGTGTTTATTGTTCAATTTTGGCCAAGGCAAACAGAAAAACTTTGCAAAATTTGTTGAACACAAGCACCAAGACTTTTTACCTCCGTCAAAAAACCCATTAAAAACACACATAATAATTTAAAGAACCAAAGCATCCAAAATAAATTTGATTGCTCTTTAATTTGCAAACTAAACAGCACAATTTAATTTAGAACTTTGGACAAACTAGATTACATTTTAAAATCTCCCAGTTATGTTTCATTGTTTTTCCCTAAAACTGTGTCTGAAACTTTTGATGATCTTAAAGGAAGCAGAGAAAGGGATTCATACCATCTTGGCAGAGCCGTCCTTAGAAAATCCATTTAAGGTTTGGATGGAAAACATGTTGAAGTCCAATGTCCCCAGACTGGAAGATGTAGTTCCAGTAATCTGACAATAATCCTTGTACTTGTCCGAAACAGTGTGAGCATCAGTCATGACGGTAATTCAAAATCAAAAGCTTCAAGTGTTAAATGTTAAGTTAAGACAATTCTTAACATTATGATGTGTATAGATTTAGTTAGCTGCAACACATGTCCCCAGGCGGGCTTCTAACAATATAAGCAGGATAAATAAAAGACAATAAAACTATGTAAAAACACCTAAACACAATGAAACAGGTGCCATCATAGAACCATCATGCAGCCATCTTGGTTTGCCTGTTAACCCTGACTACAAGCCTGATGTTCTTGTAGGAATCCGCCTCAGCTGAAGAGCCTGAACTTTGAAGCATTTACACATTAACGAGACTTTGCAATATCTAACAAAGTTGCCAAAGCTAAGCATGTTCAGTTTTACTTAAAGACATGGCAATGATAAAATATAAATGGTCATCTGTAAGCAGGTTGATGGTTGTTTAATGCTACTGGAGACCGGGATGCCACGCAGTACAAAAATGGGAGAAAATATCGGCGTGCTTGAAAAACGGTTTTCAGCATGAAAATGTAAGAAAATCTGTAATTAGTCAGAACAAATGCCGGTTTGCTTTAATAACTCCTAATCTTCCAATTTACTTAACTATTTTAATTCTTCTGTTTTTTGTTTTTGTTTTTACTGCTTTTTAGAAATATATATAACATTTACAATTTTACTCACTCAAGTACCTTAATGATTTAAAGAAGATTTGTACCTGAGCAATTTATTTAGACAATAATTAAATGTAAAAGTAATAATCATAAGTATATTATTTTATTTATTTTTTCCTTTCCCATCTAATACTATGAATTGTGTATGTAGGCAAGCATTAATAAGCTTAGCTTCAGCCTGAGCCTTTCTAGGTTAGAACTGTGTATTGTTTTCTCTGTTTTCTTAGCTGTTTTAAAGTTTATATATACTATAAATGAAATAAACCAAATTTAGCTCAAACTAAATTGTAATATATATATATATATATTTTTTTTTTTTCACTGACGGCTCTCGCAAAAAACATGGCCGCTCCTTTAACAATAATTGTAAGCTGTGGTGGAAAAACAAAAGGAGAAAAAAAGCATCAGAAATTCTTTGGAGGAGGACATCGGCTGGAATGCTGCCAGCAATGTTCTACAACTACTGCTATTAACTTTCCTTTTTTGAGTTTCCTCTCCATCTATTTTAGTTTTTGTCTCTTCAAACCCCCAGTTAGTCGCGGCAGACAGGTGCTCGTACTGAGCCACGTTCTGCTTGAGGTTTCTTCCTGTTAAAGGGGAGTTTTTCCTCCCCACTGTCGCTATATGCGAGTGATTACTGTAAAGTCAACGAAACAACACAAGCTATCGTTTCGGTGTGCTGATCCAGGACAAGTGAAAGCTGCAAGTCAATGATTTGATGCAGTCTGCTTGGTTTCCTTTAGATTAGAAACTAATTTGTGATTTATTTATGTTTGGAATGAAATTAATTCTTGTAAAGTGACATCTGTTGAAAACTGGTGCTATATAAAGAAACTAATTCTTAAATCTTGACTCCTCCAACGTTGGTAACACACATCTAAAGTAAATGGGAGCATTACATATCAGGGCTTTGAGGCAGCTTGGCTGAAGTTCTTGTTCCTGGTTCCTGTTGGAGTTCTGGGCAGATCTGGATTCAGGACCCTGGTCAGCGTCACTCCCATCTGCTCCAGCTTCCTCTTTGAACGGATGAAGTTTCATCTCATTATCCATAATTTTATTTATTTATTTTCTGAGACTGACGTCTGGAAAAACGTAATGACGTCACCGCCTCAGCTGTGAGGACAGACGCCTGTTTAAGCCTTTCATGTTGAGAAATGCTCAACAGCAAATCCCGAATAAAGGATGGACCCATAATTATTAAGTAGATAAACTGGACCACACCAAGGAGTTTCTCTATTTATATTGCTTTTTGTTTTTTTACTGAAAACATGACTGGGAATCCTCGGAGATCCTGTCTACTCGCGTTAACACACTGATGGAGCATCTGGCCCTTATTTACCATCCACAATCCGTTTTTAAAATATTCGGAACACGAGTTTCTGGGCCGCGTTTCGGGATTGAGGAGAATCCATCCCACATCTTTCTTTACAGCCTGTCATCGAAGAGCAGGATGAGTCCAGCGCGTCTACTGGGAACCAGTAACCGCAGGCCGCGTTGATGGGAGCTGCAGCTCGTCCATCACGGTCAGCTTCCTCCTGGTCTCCGCTCCTCGTGTTCACGGCGGACCTTGATTTATCAGCCCTACAATTAAGGCACGCGGTGAATGCCAGGAGGGGGATCAGCATCTGCAGAGACCAGGGGGTTTCAAACACCTGGAGAGGAGCAGAGCGAAGCCCTCAGCTAGGAAATCTCCTCTGCTGTTTCTTTGACTGAAAAACATATGAGGACAGTAGGGGATACGTCTAATGTCTTAACCCCTTCCTGTCTGAATTCATTTACAATGATAGAAAATTAAAGATAAATTAAGAAGACACTGGTGATATATCAAATTAGGTTTCATTCATTCTTGTGTCAGTGCTTAACAGGACTGCTAAATGGGCATTTGAAACAAAAAAATCAAAGAACTCCCTGTTATAATTTTCTGATTCTTTTTTCTTAAAGATGAAATATAGTTTGTAACAAGTACTAGTCTGCTGTTCCTTTCTATGAACTTTTATAAACAGATTCTGTTTTGAATCTTTTTGATTAAGATGGTACTCCAATTTACATTTAACCTGCTATTTGTAAGCGTGATTTTTATTTATTTCTACCGTGGGACAATAAAGGATACTTATTTTCTTTACTCTTCAAATACAATGGTGAGGATTTAACCGAAGCACTGGATAAAAGTTTTACCTCAAAAGTTTTTGTGAATTCTTACATTTCTTAATATCGCGGTTTAAAGGTTTTTTCACAATCCACTATTTTGTCCCAATGTTAAGATAAAAGGTTAATGAACTCCCAACAGTTGTATTTAAGCTCTTTATACCTTCATGTTGTCTGACAGGCTCAATTCAAGTATGAAGGGACTAAAAGTCAAAACAAACCGCTCAGTTTTTTTATCTAATATTGAATCTTATCACGATCTGAAACATAATAGGTAAAATGTTTTACCGCTTTGTATGTGCCGCTGCTTTTATGACCATCATAAAAAAGGTATATTATGAATAAACTAACGTATCTGGTCAAGTTTGACAAAATAAACCCCCAATATTAATTCCTTTCCTGAAGAATATTTGTTTTTATGTCTTTCCTAAATCAGTTTTTCTAAATACCCCCAAACAAAACCCAACACAAACAACATATAAGTATATCTTTAATAACGAACATGATCAAATCTAAGAATGTGATAGTGACCTCTGGTACAATAGATATTTAATACAGGGGTGACGTAAAATTTTGCATAAATTTTCTATATTTCAATACAGTATAACTCTGATTTCCCTGCTTTATGCCACTCTTGCATACACGCAGAATACAGCAAGCAGTTTAAAAAGAAAAGAAAATGTCACAAACATTTACCACACAGGCTAGTCTCTGGGTTTCCTTACACTTGACAATTAATCAGTCAGTAATTATGATGATAAAAATGCTACAGCTCAACGTTTTTGAGGCGGTTTTTGTTCTGGTACATTAAAGCTTCTGAGAATGGAGCTGAGACCTATGATGTCAAGATTAAAATGGTGTTAAGAGAAAGAAATCAAGCCTGGCTTTAACTGAAAAAAAGCAGTATTAATAATATTAATTTCAAAAGAGTTTATTTTAAGTAAGACGACTGTTAAACGGAAAAAATAAACTATTTACCCTGAATCTATCTGAAAACAAAGAAAAGTCGTTTCCCCCCCTCTTGCTATTCTGAAAAAAACAACACAAACAAACATTAAGGCTTCATTATTCCCCAAATAATTATGCTAAATCTTACACCAAATCATTATTTTATTTTTAGTTATTTATAGTTTAATGCTTCATAGCCTTGCTGTTCTTACAGTGAAAATGGGTGTCAGGTTTTTTTTTATTTCCTTCTTCTAATGGTGACGATGATATAAAATACAACTGGCCACACACACACACACACACACACACAAAGATAGCAGACGTTTGTCATTAAAGTGTTCCCCACTCATTTAGTTTGACCAACACGAGCACTTAACATCTCTTCAACACACAAACCACAATGTGAACAGTCACTGAATATCAGCAGGATGTTGTCGATCAGACGTGCAGATATATATATTTTTTGTTCTCTTACTTAACGACGTAAACTTCCAGGGTTAAAAAAAGAAAAGAAAAGTTAACCGTTGTTATTAAAATAACTTTTACATGGTGATATTCGGTTTCATCCCTGAACGTGTTACAAAGTCTAGATAACCCAGAGCAAAGTGGCTCCAGAAGGTCGGACACGGCAAAGCTGTTAATAAATAGAAAACAATGTTGTTTTTCTTTTTTGTTGTTATGTCGGCGTTATCGTTTTTCACTCAAATTCACTTCAGACGATCCTGGAAGAGAGACAGTGACAAAAAACAAAAACAATGTTAAATTCAGTCAGTGTTGCAAAAAAATAAATAAAACAACTTCAACCATTTTTGTTTCAGAGACCTAAAAGTACACAAAGGTTACTTAAAAGCCCCAAAAAAAAAAGTAAAACTTATTCATTTGGTCAAATGTTTGATGGAAAACAATATCCTATATAAATATAAACACTCAAAATGACAAGTGTTGGAACCTCTGGGTTAAATGATAACATCAGTTTACAGCTAGTCAGATCTTAACTGGTTAAATAAAAAAATAAAAAACAGTTTAGTTTTCTATTGCCAAACATAACACTGCAAATTTATATTCTTACTGGGTTTTTTTCCCCTACATTTCGTGATACTGGGTCTTTCCTTCACAGTGAACACTTCGTTCAGCCACACTTCATTTCAGCCATGTATCCGCAATTGCATTTACAGAAATTTTATCATTTGAGCTAGGACAATGTTCCTAATCAATCAAATGTCAGATTTGATCCACCTTTCATGTGGAGACCCTCGATGGAACTGTAATAAACTCAACTTCTCTCTCCATATTTAGCACACATTTTCAGATTAAATTATTACAGAAACAATGATCCAACTTACTAAGTTGTTTGTGTGAGTTACTTTGCAAGTGGAAGAGTTAAAGTATGTGTCAAAACATGAACTAGAGACTAGCACAAGATCCCTTTTTCTTCTTCTCTGTATTACTGCAATTTACTTTTAACTCGGCCTGACATAAAAGACTTTCTACTCTCGGTTGCACAACGAAACGAGACAAGAAACTAGCTGAGAGACGAGTTTGATCCCTCTGTAAATCTCTTTTAGCTGAAAGGTTTAGAGTTCACGAGTTAACCTTAAAGACTTTTTCTGATCCTCCTTACTTCTATTAAAGCATCAAATATCAGATCATTCTCACCAGACGCTGCTCTTAGACTTCGTTTAAAACGTGGCGGGGGTTTGCTTGTTTAAAGCAATTGCGTTAGTCGAAAGTGTAAAAAAACATTTATGTGGGTGCTAATTTTTGTTAACAGGCATAACAAACATGATATCCGATATCGGACATCTGACGATTTTTCATCTCGTCCCTGATACTATTTACATTTGCCTACCATGTAGCCTCTGTAAAAAACGAAATCTAGTTTTTATTTTCATTATGAGTAGAGTTTCTACATACATCTCAATGCCGATGAGTTGCCACAAAAATAAAAAACCTCCCTGGATGTGAGCAGGGGAGAATTTGTTTGCCGGGGACAGTTTTCACTGCTTTACACAGATCACAGCAAATGCTAAACAAAGTTTATAAGCAAGAATGGCTGCAGGTGACAGTTCTCTGAGTGAAGTTCACATCCGTTAAAACTGATTCAAAAAAAAAAACCAGGAGCTGATTTTTGGCTTTAAAAAGTCAGACATGGAACAAACAAGTATTTTTCTTTTAGCAAATGCTGAAAATAGCATGCCTGCAGAAATAAGCTTGCCCTGTCGTGGAAATCTGCATCGCTCTAAACTCACGGCTGAAACTTTTTTTATCGTAACACATTTGACAAATATTTCTAAATCAATGTGGCTCACGCTGTCGTCCGGAATGCAATTCGGTTTAACCAGTTAATTTCTCTGCATCAAAGGTAAAGAGCTGTTAAATCAAAATGCGTTCGAAATTAATGATAAGATGCACTTTGTCTATAGGTACTAATACATTATAATAAACTGTATGTTCCCTAAGGGTCAGTTATTGTAGAAAGAAAATTCATGTTTTGTTTTCCAAAATCTGTTGATGCACAAAAAATTTTTTGTTATCAAAAACCTGTACGCCCATTTAATTAATGCAGAACATTATCAATAAAGTAAAAAAAATGCCGTCCTAGTTACATATAAACCGCATCTTCAAAAATGATTATAGCGAACCATTGCCTAGGACCCAAAAATAATTCACGTCTGAAACTCAACTCAAACAACCCAAAAAATGTGTGATAATGTGAGAAATGTTAAAAAGCAAAACAAAATCCTATCTGTGTAGTTCTTTAAAAAAAGAAGGCATGCATTTTTCGACAGAAGAGATTCTGAGCTAGCAAAAATTTGCAACCCCTTCTTTTATTAAGAACCTAGACGGCAGCTATTATCATTTTAATTCTGTAGCATAATTATTGTATTGTAAGGGAGTTTTGTGTTGACCTTTATTTTCCTATTAGATTACGTGGGTAAAAAAATTAAATACTACTAAATAGTTTTTTTTTTTTTTATATAAACATTTTGTGTACCAACAAGCCCTACTGACAACTCATTTTCTGTAACTATCGTCTACAACCAAGTTAAAAGGTTAAAAAAAGTTTACCTGATCAACTCTGGATCGACTCTGAATTGAGACAGGTTCATAGCTCTGGTGAAAACAACATCAAAAAAGCAGTGAGAAAATGATAGGAACATCCTTCAAATTATAACAGTACGCTAAGATGGAACAAAAACAGAATAAACATAAACATTATGCAAAAATTAAAACATTGTTTTTTAAATTTGTTTTTTAATGCAACATATATCTTGTAAAAAAATAAAATTTCCTAAAACTATGTTCACAAAACAGTCTAATTGCGATTTTCTGCTAAAATAAATTTGGTTTGCGTGGCCATTCATACTACTAATCAAAGTATTAATATTTTTGAGCAATGAGAGGCCATCATGTCGTCACAAGATGAGGGATGCGAAGAAATAAAAAATGTAACTAGGCACTGCTTGCTTCAGCCATTATTGAACACATCTTCTTCTGGTGCAGAACAATGACATTAAAGAGGTATAAAATGTGACAGTACCATTCAAACAGCAAATGACTGTAGATTTCTTGTAATGATAAGGATTGTGATTTACAATAATAATGTAAGATTATTAACGTTTGAAAACTAAAAAAACTTGTATAATTGTTATTTATATTTTCTTCCCCCATTTTCCATTTAAACAATAATAATAAATGAAAAAAATATGATCATAAACAGTTAAGAAAATCTTGCGGTTGTGATAATACTGGTACATGTTGTGATAATGATTTCAGTTGCCATACATATCATTATAATATATTAATTGGTATTTTTCCTTCTGAGGCAATATTTAGACAATCTCATAACAGCAAAATAATGAAGGTCACATAAACCAGGAAGCATTATGTAAAGGCGTTTCTTTCAAAATTAAATAGATATATTACATGAAATAAATTAATATCTCCATTAAGTTAAATTCATAATTAAAAAAATAATTTCATTTTTTTTTTCATATTCATTTCACAACAGAGTTTTTATTATTTATTTATTTATCTATTCATTTCATAAATAAAATGAAAAACGCTATTCAGTCCCCCGAGATAAATGCAGCTGAAAATCCTGGATTCTGCTGTGAAGTTTGTAAAGTTTTCTGCGATGAAAATGCATGAAAATACGAAAATATGCGGAAAAATTCAGTCCATCTACCTTTATTACTTTACGGGCAGATCCAATATGGCGGACCAAAACGTGTGTCTGTTATGGTGGGGCACGGGGTGACGACGTAAGAATATAATCAAATATTTCAAATTTTTGCGAAAAAATGCGTGATCAGCAAACTCAGGTGAATTTATATAATTCTCCCATTTCTGCGCTTAGATGCTATTTATGCGGTGAATATGCGGCTTCTCAAGAATTACGTGCACATCCTCATATTTTTTATTGCGCAATTTCCTTGATTTTGCAGGATTTTCTGGGGTTGCAGAATCGCGTTTTTCTGGAGGGACTGCCTATTCTATTCGTAACATTTTTCCATCAACAAGGTTTCATATGAATTTAAATGTACCTTTTTTACCACGTCCTCCTCCTCCTGCTTCTTCTCGTAGTGGGAAAAGTCATCAAAGATGGAGGTTGTGTGTTTGTACTGGGCGATGATCTTCAGCACTTGCTTGGCCTTCTCCAGAGGAACCTCCTGGGTGTCGCGTGAGTTGGTGACCGGCTTGTTGTCGTTGTTCTCCAGGCGGATGTGGCGCAGCTGGCTGTTGGGAACGTCCTTCACAAACAGCCAGTTCACGTCGAACTTGCCCTTCCACTTGTCCTGGGCCCAGACCCCGGCGCTGGTGCCATAGTCCACGGGGGAGCTCATCTCTGCCACGCCGCAGAAGTGGCCGCTGCCGTTGACGCTGAACAGCAGGTAGACGGGACCTTTGGAGTTCATGACCCTGTAGGCCGCGTCCAGGCGCTTATTGCCGTGCTCCGTGCTGCACCAGATGGAGTACTTGATGGAGCGGTGGATGTCGTCCTCGGAGTAGCTCTTGATGATGAACACGCGGCCGTTTTTTAAGTTCCAGTCAAAGTCCTTGGGGTTGTAGCTGTGGGAAGCGCGCAGCTTCTCCAGAACGGGATGGGACTCCGTTCCCGGTTCGGCAGCAATGAACCCGGCCACTCCACAGTTGCCTACGCCGCCGCCATTGGAGGAGCCACTGCTGTCCATGCTTCCGCCGCTGTAGCACAGGTTGCGGTTGCGTGGCGCCACCCATCTCGTCTGAGGTGTGGGAGCGGAGCTGTGGTTCTGGTAAGACTGCGGGGGTCCTGGAGGAGGAGCCGGCATGGTCATCTGCTGCACCAGGGACTGGACAGACTGCAGAGACTGCTGTAGGGGGGGTATGAGACTGGCGGTGTGGGAGTGGAGATGGGACTGGTGGTGGTGGGGATGGTGGTGGTGGGGATGGTGGTGCTGGGGTAACGGTGGGGCCATCTTGGCGGCAGTCCCTTTATTATCCCACGTATCAATGTCCATGCTGTGTTTGATGGGAGGTGGAGGCAGCACCCCTGCAGGTAAAAGGATTCCAGGCTTGTTCGTCACCTTTTGCAGCTGCGTCTGCTTGGCAGGTTTACTGGCGATAGCCGCCCAGGATGTCGGCTTCTGGGGGGGCATCCCTACCGGCGTGCCCCCAACACCTCCAGTCACGCCCCCGCCTATAACAGACCCGGCACTTTTGACACCCGAGCCACTTCCTGGCACGTCACCCCCTATTTTTAGCCCCAACATGCCTTGCTCAAGGCTGTTCATGCCAGGGGCTTTGCTCAGGGTGTCGCTATGGAAACCCGTCTGGCCATCTGGGACCAACGTGCCCCCGAGGGAGCTGGGGGGGTAGCTGTAGCTTCCCCCATAAGCCGAGCTCTGAGTCTGTTGGCCCTGAGAACCGCTGGTGCCCCAGGCCGAGAATGCTGGGTTCTCTGGGAAAAAATTAAACCTGTGAGGGTAAATGCTGCTGCTTAGCCCACCGGGCTGCCCGAACACTGTGTCGGGCATGAAGTGGTGGTCTCCGTTACTAAGCGGGGCATAGGGGGCCAGGTAGGGTATTGGCGGGTCACCTCCTGTAGACCAAGGGGCCTCATTGAGAGGGAAAGGAAATCCAATGGAGGGGGCATAGTAGCTGGACAGGTAGGGGTCCGTCATGGATTGATAGCTGTTATTCTACAAGGAAAAAAACAGATTTAAGATAACGTATGCATCAGACGACAACATAACTCTTCTACGGTCTCAGATAATTTAAACTTCATACCTGACTGGATTGGCTAGTAAGATACGGCTCAAAGTCATTATCATGTACAGAGTCCTTCTGGTGGAGGGAGCCATTCTGCACTGACACTGGAAAGGCTGTAATAAAATCAAACTAACGTCAAAACTGCACACAATCATTTCCATAAATTTCCAACCAGGCAAATAAAGCCCTTGTTTATTATGAGTCAATCCATGGCTAACTATGTTACAGAGTGAAGATGTGACACTGACTTCTCCTGGCGTCAACACAAGGAAATCTGCAAATGTGACATGCAAATGAAGACTTAACAATGATCTACTGTAGAAAAGTCCAGTGGGTAAATAATAAAACAGTAAATAAAACACTTTTATTTACTTCACTTTTAAACAAGTTCAGAAGTTTGCAAATGCGTACATAACTGTCTTAAACACATAGTTAAAACTGATAAGATGTTAGGGCTTCTAAAAAAAGTACTTGTTTATTCAAAGAAAAAAGAAAGTAACTTAAAAAATATCTCAAGGGAAAATTATTTGTTTACATAACTTGTATCATCATAGTACATTCAAAAAGAGTTGTTTAGGATGGTGATGCTGTGGGCAGAACGGGTAGCAGTCAAACTTTTGAAGAGCCCTCTGACTGACGAGTGTTTTTGTAGGAAAGACTAATGATATGCTAACAGATCAATATCCAGGGACATAGATGACATTTCACCTTAACATATTCAAGATCAGGATTGCTTTTAAGCAATCACCAAAAAGCGATCCTAATAGAGAGATCAGATTGAAAGATATCAGAGTGGGAAATATAATCCTTGCTTATTATGATCGATAGGAGAGACAAACACCTTCTCTCTCTTAACCAATAAAGCTTCATTATTAATTTCTCTGTGATCCAGGGGTCATAATTAAGGTAAAATTTTTTTCAGATGCTAATTAGCTGCTAAAAATAAAATCCTAACCATCACCTGGGCGATTACAATTAATTATCATGAGAAATTTCAGCTTGATGACACTGATCTGCTGTGAGCATATTTACTAGATCACATATGAAGAGGTTGACTCGGAAGCTACTAACCATGCATTGAGGGTTCCACCCCAAATCCAGCAAATTCATCAATGACAAAGCCCCAACAGACAATGTGTTGAGTGAATTTCTCAGACATTGATCAATAAAGGATAATGTAATCTAATGGGGAACAGAAGAGGAGGCACTGGAGATACCACCATAGGAGAATAAGCCCTTATATGGGATGTGGTTGAAATCAGGAAATTGGTATGCCTAGTGTACAGAAACATCAGGGCAGAATATGGACTGGAAGTCCCAAAATCAAAGTGGGAAACACCCCCAAAGGTGGTGGAAAATGACCGAGCTAAGATCCTGTGGGTGTTCCAGATCCAAACAGACAAAATGATTGTGGTGAAGCAGCGGAAAATTGTGGTGGTGAATAAACAGCAAAGGACAGCCGTTTTGGTGGATGTACCAATACTAAGCGATTGCGACATCAGGAAAAAGGAGAATTAGAAACTAGAGAAATACCAGGGCCTCAAAGAGGAAGTACAAAAAGGCCTGGAGCATGAAGACCACAGTGGCACCTGTGGTAATTGGGTCTCGCGGGGCAGTCACCCCCAACCTGGAGCAGTGGCTGAAACAGATCTCAGGAGAAACAAAAGACATCTCAGTCCAGAAATGAGCATTTCTGGGCAAGATGTGTTTTTTTCCAGTTGAGCCTTCTGAGGTTTCAAAAATATTTTCTTTATCTAAGCCTTCAACCTGTATGTTAGATTCAATCCCGACAAAATAGTTTAAAGTATTTCCTATTATTATTACCCCCATTTTGGATATGATTAATTTGTCATTAGTGAATGACTATGTACCAGAGGCTCTTAAGGTGGCTGTAATAAAACCCTTATTTAATAAACCTTCTCTTGATCAAGAAGACTTAATAAATTACAGACCCATATCTAATCTTCCTTTTATCTAAAATCCTTGAAAAAATGTTGCTAATCAACTGAGAGAGTATTTGAGGAATACTGACCTATTTGAAGAATTTCAGTCAGGTTTCAGAGCTCATCATAGCACTGAGACAGCTCTCCTTAAAGTCACAAATTATATTCTCATGGCCTCAGACAATGAACTTGTGTTTATTCTAGTTCTGTTAGATCTACGTGCTGCTTTTGACATAGTCAATCACAATATCCTCATAGAAATGCTCGAACACACTGTGGGGATCAAGGGAACAGCACTAGGCTGGTTTAAATCGTATTTGTCTGATAGATCCCAGTTGGCTTGTCTACCTGACAGTCAGCCAACTGTCAGGTAGACAAGCCATTTAGAGGCACTCAGGCCAGCAGCATGTGAGGAGGGAAAGGCAATTGGTTTATTTTGATTAAGACCCGCCCCAAACGTCCATATCAATCACACAGGTTTGGAGGAAGGGGCATGGTGTGTCTGGTGCCGGTAGCTCACACAATCAGCGAGCGGTGCAAGAAGTGAGTAAAAGTGACTCGGGGCCAAAAGAGAAAGGCGCTGGAGGAGGACCCGGCAAAATGCAGAAAAGTTACGAATTTATTTATTCAGCCCCCCTGGTACCATTAAAATAAAGATGCAAGTAAGTTATAAAAATAAAACGCACACACAAAATGCTGGTACTAATATTATTTTAAGGGTAAATATTTTTTTTTAAGTTTAATAATATGTTTGTACCAACATTTGGTGTCTAAAGTTTAAACAAAGACCCCTAAAGGAACTTGAGGCTGCACACATTCAGTCTACAGTGTAAATATGGAGCCTATATAGGTTTAGCCTTGAAATTAAGATAAGAACTGGGAAGTTAAAATCACTGATTTACAAGCCACTTTATTATTTACTTTTAAAATGATTTATTTTCCAGCAAATGGGATATTATCTTACCATTATGTATATGAGTACAAGGCCAAATCAGTTAGACAGGCTACATTATCTTACTGTATGAAATACAGTTTATGGAACAACTATGAGCATATGTTTTTCTATTCAAAGGTGGTGATGACACCAGTCCTGCTGGTACTTCAGAAGTAGAGCATTTGGGAGAAGTTACAAAACCATTACAGTAAAGCAACAACACATGAACACTACCAGACGCTAGCATTGACATAAGAGGCTCTCGACTGTAATAATAGCTTTCTTGGGGTTATAGCGTTTTTCTATTAAGTGATTGTGTTGTTGAACATTTCTGTATGTTGGTGATTTGCTGTTATGTAACCCAGATCAAACATGACCATTTGTGTATTCCAACCTTGGATTTACTGTAGGTTGGGGTTCATTAGTATTCCCCGGTATGATAATGTGCCACTGAGGCAGTTAATTTTTTATAAGACTTGACTATGCAATGCTCCAACTTAGACACTTGTGTAAAAATCTTTATTATCTTAGTAGTATAGCATTTACAGGAGTAAAGTTACTGTATATTACACCCTCAGAAATTCCCATAGGTCTAATAGGTGCCCTTTTACAAACCAGATTCCAAAAAATTTTGGACACTAAACAAATTATGAATAAAAACTGAAAGCAATGATATGGAGGTGCCAACATCTAATATTTTATTCAGAATAGAACACAAATCACAGATCAAAAGTTGAAACTGAGAGAATGTATCATTTTATGGGAAAAATATGTTGTTTCAAACTTTCATGGCATCAACAAATCCCCAAAAAGTTGGGACATGGCCATTTTTTAACAATGTGGGCATCCCCCCTTCTTCTTACAACACTCAACAGACATCTGGGGACAGAGGAGACCAGTTTCTCAAGTTTAGAAATAGGTATGCTCTCCCATTCATGTCTACTACAGCCTCTAACTGTCCAATCGTCTTGGGCCTTCTTTGTCGCACCTTCCTCTTTATGATGCGCCAAATGTTTTCTATAGGTGAAAGATCTGGACTGCAGGCTGGCCATTTCAGTACCCGGATCCTTCTCCTAAGTAGTCATGATGTTGTGATTGCTGCAGAGTGATGTCTGGCATTATCTTGTTGAAAAATGCAGGGTCTTCCCTGAAAGAAATTAAGTCTAGATGGGAGCATATGTTGTTCTAGAACCTGAACATAGTTCTCTGCATTAATGGCGCCTTTCCAGACATGCAAGCTGCCCATGCCACAAGCACTCATGCAACCCCATACCATCAGTGATGCAGGCTTCTGAACAGAGCGTTGATAACAACTTGGGTTATCCTTGTCCGTTCTGGTCCAGATGACATGGCGTCCCAGTGTTCCATAAAGAACTTCAAATCCTGACTCATCTGTCTTCCATTTTAACACACTCCATTTTTAAAGACCCCTGGCCTAGTGCAAACGTCTGAACTTGTGGAGCTTGCTTAGAAACGGCTTCCTCTTTGCACTGTGGAGTTTCAGCTGGCAACGGCGGATGGCACGGTGGATTGTGTTCACTGACAATGCTTTCTGGAAGTATTCATGAGCCCATTCTGTTATTTCCTTCACAGTGGCGTTCCTGTTTGAGGTGCAGTTTAAGGGCCCGGACATCAAGAGCATCCAGTACAGTTTTACGGCCTTGATCCTTACACACAGCAATTGTTCTTGATTCTCTGAATCTTTTGATGATGTTATGCACGGTTGATGATGATAACTTAAAAGTCTTTGCTATTTTACGCTGGGTAACACCATTCTGGTATTGCTGCACTATCTTTCGGCGCAACAATGGTGGAATAGTGATCCTCTTACTATCTTGGCTTTAGAGAGACACTGACACTCTGAGAAGCTCTTTTTATACCCAATTATGTTGTCAATTAACCTAATTAGTATTAATTGGTCTTCCAGCTGTTCGTTATATGCTCAGTTTCCTTTTTCCAGCCACTTATTGCTACTTGTCCCAAGTTTTTAGGGATTTGTTGACACTGCAAAATTTTGAATCAACATATGTTTCATTTAAATTGTTAGATGACAGATCAAAAGTTTAATCTGAGTGCATGTATGTTCCATTACGAATAAAATATTGACATTTGCCATCTCCACATCATTCCATTCAGTTTTTATTCACAATTTGTTTAGTGTCCCAAATTTTTTGGAATCCGGTTTGTATTTGGAATTTGCTATAAGTGTTTGTGCGCACGCACCAAATGCGTTTGCTTGTGCCCATGCATTTAGGTGTGGGTGTGAGCATTTAGGTGTATGTGTGGGAACATGCATGCGTAGCAAGCCCAGGGTCGCCTGGTTACATGACTGACTCCTGGGCTGAAAAAATCTCCCTGCATGCTCCCTATTGGTAAAATCATCCAACAGCAGTATGTTAATTTCCACTGTTATGCTGAGGATAGACAACTAGATTGATCTATAAACCCGGATGAATCCAGTCAGTTTGGTTTATTACAGGAATGTCTAGAAAATATAAAAATGTGGATGACTTTAAACTTTCTGCTCTTGAACTCAGAAAAGACAGAAGTTGTTATCTTTGGACCAGAACCTCTAAAAATGAAACCGCTTAGTGAACCACTGGATGGCATCAAATTGGCCTCTGGTAACAATGTAAAGAACCTTGATGTTATTTTTGATCAGGATATGTCTTTCAAGTCCCATATAAAACAGGTCTGTAAGATTTCCTTTCACCTTAGGAATATAGCAAAAATTAGAAATATTCTCTCTAGGACTGATGCTGAAAAACTAGTCCATGCATTTGTTACTTCAAGGCTGGACTATTGCAACTCTTTATCAGCAGCAAGTTCGCAAAAATCCAGTTAAGTCTTCAGTTGGCCCAAAACGCTGCAGCAAGAGTTGTGAAGACACTTAAAAAGAGAGATCATATGTCCCCAATTTTAGCTTCACTTCATTGGCTCCCTGTCAAACTTAGAACAGATTTTAAGATTCTTCTTTTGACATATAAAGCCCCCACTAATAAAGCTCCGTCGTATATCAGAGATCTGATTACTCCTTATGTCCCTAACGGAGCACTTCACTCTCAGACTGCTGGTTTACTGGTGGTTCCTAGAATCTCTAAAAGCAGAATGGGAGGCAGATCTTTTAGTTATCAAGCCTCTCTCCTGTGGAACCAGCTTCCAGCTTTAGACCGTGAGGCAGACACCCTGTCTAGTTTCCTTTTTAAAGTTTATTGTTAGCAAGAGGTAGAGAAGATAGCCTAATCCGGTTGGGGGAGGAACTCAGTCTTGACAAACATTTCTTCTTTGCTCTACCTTCTTCATGTCTCATTCTATAGGGTTATTTAAGTTTTTTTTTATAGTTATGCTGCTATAGGCTTAGACTGCTGGAGGACAATTTGATCAAATCTCTCTCTGCTACTTTCTTCTTTTGTCCAATCTGCTTTAGTTACCGTTATTTCAACCTTGTTAACCTTTTTTTCTCTTAGTGTTCTTCTCTCCATAGTAACCACAACTAGTCTGGCGTTCTGTTAGCTGAGACAGCTTCTTGGATGAGAACATGGGCTGAGATGCTTCCAGTTACACTCTAAAACTGCTGCTATAAACTTTTTTTCCCCATTATCCTGTGCATCTATTTTAGTTTTCAGTCTCTTCAAACCCTCAGTTGGCCGTGGCAGATGGCTTCTTGTACCGAGCCAGATTCTGCTGGAGGTTTCTTCCTGTTAAAGGGGAGTTTTTCCTCTCCACTGTCGCTACATGCATGCTCAGTATGAGGGATTGGTGTAAAGTCAAAGACAACACCAGCCATTGTTTCGGTCTGCTGATTCCCTCGATGCAATCTGCTGGGGTTCCTTAGATTGGAAACTTTTTTCAAATTGATATTTTTATGATGTATCTATGATTTTAATTGATTTTCTTGTAAAATGGCCTGAGACAACATCTGTTGTAAATTGGCGCTATATAAATAAACATTCTTGATTCTTAAAGATAAAGTGCCGAACCCTCAAGCTCCCAGGCCTCTGGTAGAGGACCCGAGTTTGAGGATGAGTGACCACCCGCTGAGGGTGCAAGACAAACCAATATGCGTTATAGATTAAATTTAAATGTAATTAAAATATGTCATCCTAAAAGCACAAAACATAATATAAAATGATTACAATAATATAAAATAAATAGTCGTTGTGCATTTTTTTGTGGGTAGATCCCTTAGGACTTGTCATCTTTTAGGCCACTGTAGGTTGCACGCTGGAAAAGTGTAGGCACCCCTGGGTTACAACCACAACTAGTCTGTAAGCTCAGATTTTACAATAAAGATAAATTTTTTGTAATTTGATTCACGTTTTAACTGCTTAATGTGTTCATTCAGATCAATGATGTTTTAACACGAAGCGGACATGCTGTAATGAAATTAATAAAGTCATGTTCAGGCAGCGTCTGCGCCTTCATCCCTCTTCCCACATGATCCTTGAGTAAGCAGGAAAAGTAGAACAAAAATGCCACCTAAGAAAAAGATTAAACCTATCGCTGGCTAGAAGACTACTGCATATTTATTTTCTGCTCCCTCTTCACCCCTCCCTGACTTTGATCAGCCTTCTGAATGTAACTAAACACCAGTTTTGTCAACTACTTCTGCCTCCTCTGCTGAGCTAGATTAGCTCACTGAAAAAGAGGTGCCTCCACCTCCTCCATCTTCCTCCCAAAACAGACGAACTTTCCTTAAGCCTTGGCTCACAACATATCAATGAGTTTTCAATTAAAGTTTGAGAAATAGAAATAATTATTTTTTAAATTACTGATCCACTGAATTTCAGGGACCCGCTGAAATTACCACCTGTGGGTCCCGGGGACACACTACGTTGAAAACACAACAACATCACTGCAATATTTAAGTTACGTCGGCGGTCAGCCACCTAAAAAAAAAAAAAAAGTATACCAACAAATTTATTTAATCATTTAATTAAATACATTTGTTTCCATTAATTAAATGGAATCTCTCCCTCCTGCCTGAGGACCTGTGCAGATTAGCTTGCACCCGTCTTTACTAAGATCTTCAACAGATCACTGGAGCTGAGTGTTGTTCCGTCCTGTTTTAAAAGCTCCACAATAATACCCATTCCTAAAAAGACAACTACCACAGGACTAAATGACTACAGACCTGTTGCCCTGACCTCTGTGGTCATGAAGTCCTTTGAAAGACTGGTTCTCAACCACATTAAGGAAATCACGGACCCCCTGCTAGACCCCCTGCAATTTGCCTATTGGGCCAACCGTTCGGTGGACGATGCAGTGAACATGGGTCTCCACTTCATCCTCAAACACCTTGAACACCCAGGGAACTTATGCAAGAACTCTGTTCCTGGATTTCAGCTCAGCCTTCAACACAATTATTCCAGGACAATTACACAGCAATCTGACTGAACTCAGCGTACCAGCCTCCACCTGCCAGTGGATAACTGACTTTCTTACTGGCAGAAAACAGCAGGTGAGGCTGGGAAAGTGTACCTCAGTGACTCGAACCATCAGCACTGGTGCTCCACAGGGTTGTGTACTCTCCCCAATGCTCTTCTCGCTGTACACAAATGACTGTACCTCCATGGACTCCTCTGTTAAAATCCTGAAGTTTGCAGATGACACAACAGGCATTGGTCTCATCAAGGACAGTGATGAGTCTGCTTACAGACGGGTGGTTGAACAGGTTGTCCTCTGGAGCAGTCAGAACAATCTGGAGCTGAACACAGCAAAAACAGTGGAGATGACCGTGGACTTCAGGAGGAGCCCCCCAACCCTGCCAGCACTCACCATCCTAGACAGGACTGTGATGGCTGTGGAGTCCTACAAG
>JAVLVB010000779.1:7239502-7263792 GCA_032876305.1 Orestias chungarensis | reverse complement strand
GTCTCATCAAGGACAGTGATGAGTCTGCTTACAGACGGGTGGTTGAACAGGTTGTCCTCTGGAGCAGTCAGAACAATCTGGAGCTGAACACAGCAAAAACAGTGGAGATGACCGTGGACTTCAGGAGGAGCCCCCCAACCCTGCCAGCACTCACCATCCTAGACAGGACTGTGATGGCTGTGGAGTCCTACAAGTTCCTCGGCACAACGATCTCCAAGGACCTGAAGTGGGACAGCAACATCAACTCCATCATCAAGAGGGCTCAACAGAGGATGTACTTTCTGTACCAGCTGAGGAAGTTCAACCTAGCCCAAGAGCTGATGGTGCAGTTCTACACAGCCATCATCACCACATCCATCACAGTGTGGGGCAGTGCTCTCACAAAACACGACACCAAGAGACTGCAGCGCATTATTAAGTCTGCAGAGAGGACCATCGGTGTAAAGCTGCTCGCACTGCTGGACCTGCATGCCTCCAGAACCAGGAAGCGTGCAGAGAAAATCATTAGCGACCCGTTTCACCCTGGCCGTCACCTGTTTCCGTGCCTTCCATCAGGCCGACGCTTCAGCCACAAGAAGACCCGTACGACCAAGCTACAGAGAAACTTCCTTTATTCTCATGAACAGTTGAACAATTTATTTATATATTTTTATAAGTTCTATTGTTTTTATACTGCACTTTTTAAAAATATATAAATTACACATGCTAACTGTTAAAAATGTCTTTACTGTATTTTTCGTGCCTTTACTGTATTTTTCGTGCACTGCAAGCATCTGTGTAACCAAAAACAAATTCCTTGTATGTGTGAGCATACTTGGCCAATAAAGCCTGATTCTGATGAAGTACTTCCCAAGTGATAATACGGAAAGCATGAATATGTGAGCAGAGTCTGCTTCAGCAGTTCAGCCACTACTAGCGCTGCGTATAGTTTAACCTCAGCTCACTTCTCTGTACTGTTATTAAAGATTATGCACATTTGCAAGCAGCAATTGTCCCAAATCTATAACCTTTAACTCTATATATTTTAACTTGAGTTGAAAGTCATAATGCATAATTTTTTTCACTATCCTAGAGGGGGGAATGAGCTTACTTCATGCATCACCTGTAGGATCACTCAGGACTGTAAACTAGTTTGCTTATTTAACATACCATGGCATGTTAATAAAATACTGACGTAATCTTTAGTTTTCACTAAAAAGGCTTAAAACTGGCATTCAAAAAAGTGATAATCAAGAATGAAAGAAAAACAATTACCATAAGCAGTGATACTCTAGAACAAATGGAAAATACGTTTTCTAAAGTATCAGAGATAAGATAATTATGACATGATGTCTGAAGTTAAAAATATCCATGAAACTAAAATTCAACTGGTCGTCAAAATGATCATCAGAACTTTTGGATGAAGAATGGAGGAAGCTTGCAAGACAAGGACAGCCACCAAACTGTGACGTACGAAGGTGGCAGCATCATGTTGTGGGGCTTTTTTGCTGCAGGAGGGACCAGTGCAGTTCGCCAAATAGATGGCATAACGAGGAATTAATAATATTACATTAAAGTTCTCAAGACATCGACAAGGAAATTTAAAAATAGGCACAATTTTGCGAAAGAAAGAATTGATTTGGGTGAATCGGTAGCTTGGGAATAATAAAGTCTATGTTTTGAAGTAGCTATCACGTAACTCCAGGCTAAGTCCTGCTGAAATTTGTTGAGCTTGTGAGCGAGGCATTTTACATTTACATTTCATTTCATCTAAACTCACTTGCAGCAGTCCATGTGTACCTGTACTCAGGGCTCCGCCCCATAGGTACAAAGATCCTTAATGACCGACAAGATGCTTCACTCCTTTCAATTAATTCTAATGCCACAAATGGGCCCAGATGCTGAGATCGATTCACAGAGTGAACACTCATGTCATACAACGTGTTTGGAGGCAAGAGACGATGAAAACACACATACAAAATAAAAACAACTGACTTCATTGTTATTCATCGTGCGATTAATTGACTTATTGATTGTCGTCCCAAAGCTGTGGTCAGGAGGAAAGCATGTGTGAAATATTTACACATTGATCTCTTACCTTTGCTTGTATCTTGTCCTTTCGATGTCTGCACAGTAACAGCAAATAGAGAGGATCAGAATCGAGATATTGCTTATTGACCAAATATTTTTTTACATTTAAGACATTTATAAAGGGATGCACTGCAGAACATACGTGTTTAAAGAATTGAACATAAATTAAAGCTTAAATGTGAAGGAAGAATGGAGTGCGTTGTGTTTAAGGTGATTTGTGGTGGGAATCTTGAAGCCAGCAGTGGTGAGGGGTCTGCTGGCTACTGGGAGCTATGGTCCAGGCCTTGCTGGGCTCCCAGTATTGGATGCTAGTTAGCTAGTCTCCGGGCTAACAAGCTTAGCTAGCTGCGTATCCACTCGCTCGCGAAAGTCTCACAAAAACACGAATATCTGCCTGTTACCTGAGGGTCGATGCTAGCAGCAGACATCCTTCATTCAGCGGGTGTTGAGTCGGACTGGAGCCCCGGCAGGACGAGCGTGTTGCAGCTGCCGTGAGGCTTCTTCTCTGCCCCGCTAGCGGTGGCGCTTAGCCCAGCCCGTCGGCTCGGCTTCTTGTCGTGGGGCCTGCTGGCAGGTCGCGCTGCGCTGTCCGCATTCACCTAGCCGGGCTGCAGTCCCGCTCCTAGCCCCGCGACCACGCTGAACCCTGACCCCGCCGGCCTCGCTGCAAGTTCGGCCCCGAAACAGCGGCTTCGGTTCCAGCGGCGAGGAGCGGAAGTGTCGTAGGCGAGCCACGTGACCGCGCGGCGGCGCAGTCTTTGAACAGGACTCGAGACAGATGTGTTCTATGGAAGACCACTTCCGCCACATTGGTGACAAAAACAAACAAAAGAAGATTTTTCAGCTATCTATTAAAGTTAAATTTCGTCGTAAAGCACATTTTAGAAGAAACATTTTCTCATTGAAATAATTGGAAAAAATCAGCAATCAATTTTATTAATCACTTCATATTATTAATAAGTGGCAACCTTGAATAAGTGGGTGTTTAGCTTTGGTGTTAAAGAACTGATTTTTTGTTTTCTGAAGGTTAATGATAAAGTAAAGAAGCATAAAAGTGCCGAGGAGGGACACTAGTTGTTGAATAGTGAAACGACAAGGATCTGGGGGAAAAACACAACACATTTTGCACAAATCAATACGCGCTACTATCATACTGACACTACATTTTTTGTTTATTTGTTTTCTTTCCAATTGCATTGCCACCTTCTTCACTTAGCCTTACTGACCCAGCCACTCCCTACGTCCCTTGGTGTCCTCATCTCTGCTGATCTCTCTTGGTCAGATAACATTACAGCTGTTACCAAGAGAGCTCAACAGCAACTTCACTTCCCGAGGGTCCTAAGGAACAGCAACCTGGACACAAACTTGCTGCTGATTTTTCTACGCCTAATCCATCGAGAGCCTCCTGACATACTGCATAACAGTATGGTACGGCAGCTGCACTGAGGCAGACAGGGCGATGCTACGGAGGGTGGTCATTAGCTGCCCCCCCTGACGGACATCTACATCTCTCGCTGCATCAGCAGAGCGAAAAACATATTCAAGGACAGCTCACACCCTACCTTTGAACTGTTTGACCTGCTGCTCTCTGGCAGGCGCTACAGGTGCATCAAGCCCAGAACAAACAGACTGAAAACCAGCTTCTTTGCCAAAGCAGTCACCACCCTGAACTCAACTGGCCTGTAACTGTGCAAAACCCACATCTCTGTGCAATGCTACGTTATTATACCGATCTATATCTTTGCAATATTTTATATTTATTGACAGACAAGTGCAATTTCACCACTAGTGTTGAGTTTTCTAGATACTGATATATTTTCTATATATGTTTTTGTGCATTGTATTTTTGCTGCTGATTTTTATACATTGTGTATTTTCTGTATATTCTTGCACGGCAATGAAAGGAGTGGTCCTCCAATCTCGTTGTACAATCTGTATAATGACAATAAAAGGCATTCTATTCTATTCTATTCTACTTATTTCACATTTCTTATTTGCAAATTCAACAAACTTCTAAATATGCATATAAGGAAATAAGGAACAATATACCAAAGTTTCAAGGAATGCACAATGTCTTCTGAAATAAAGATTCCACATACAGCTGACTGGGTTTTACTTTAATTACTTTAGGGACATTTGCCTCACAGTTAAACTCTCTTGAGGTGCAAAAACATTAAAATATACGAGGAAATAATGAAAAGTCACTTAAACATATTCTCGACACTAAAATAAGACATTGAATTTATTCTTTCCTCTCGGTTTTATTTGTGAACAAAAGCAAAGTGGAAAAATACAATAAAGACAATCCCTCCATTTTTAACCCACAATTTGAGTACATGTCAATTATAATTCAAACAGATTACACAGGCTACATTATTCTGCTGATACATTTTCGTAGAAACAACTTCCATTCATTCATATTGTATTTTTTTTTTTACAGCTCATTCTCTGTAACTAAACAACAGTACTTGGAAATAGAAGACCAATAAGTTTCATTTAATTACAATGCAATTGTTAATGACACGTAGTTTATGCATGTATTTACAGTAGTTACAACAAATTAATATCTAAATGTCCAGTTGCTGTACTCAAACCTACATTTTCTGTTCTTTAGTGTTTTTGGAGAAATCACCTTCTCCTTTTCATGGGCAACCCTGACCTGGTGGTAACAGGGCAACACTATACACTCAACATGAAACATAAACTCTCATTTAACTGACTGTAAATTGATAATGAATAGTCTGTTACAGACGAGCACACATTTAGATTAGGACCAATACTTAAACTAGAAGATTTTGTCTTTGACACATTTTCCGGTCTCGTCCTTTGTCAGTAAGCATGATTTTCAGAACCAAGACCAAGACGGTGATGACGATAACTGGGTCCCAAAGGTCCTCTTCTGCTTGCATCCCTTGCAGCATCTTTCAATAGTAATCCTTTGAGATCATTTGTAATCTGAAAAAAAAGAAATGTGCATAAGAAATGCCAGAGCTGGCCCACTTGAAAGCAAAACGAGAGAGTATGGTTTTAAGAGCCTCTTGAAATAAGCTTGAACCTTTTTGGTAATAAAAATTTAAAAAGTGTGGCAAACATTTGTATTTTACCCTTTTATTCTGATACGACTACATGACATTTCATGTAACTCTGCCTGTAAAAGTAAAGATAATCCACCTCTGTGTAATTTATTGTCAGTAAAGATACACTTGTGAATGCTTCAGAGGTTGGCTTGTGAAAATTAGAGAGCGAACTACGTTATGAACAATAAGAAGGACAGCATAGCGCTCAGATATAAAGTCATTCATCCATCCATCTATCAACACCTGCTCATCATGGTGAGGAAGAGAGGTTGATGGCAATCTTCTGCAGTCATTGGTTCATCCTAAAAAGCTCACCGCTCCATACACATACTCACATTTAAATACAATTTAAAAAGACCAATTAATCTAACAGCCATGTTTTCGAATAGTTCTAAAAAGAGTACTTAGGGAGAACACGCACATGCAAAGTGAGAACATGCAGAACGGCTGAGATGCAAACCCAGGACCTTCTTGCTGCAGTTCACTCGTTAAGCAGACATTTAAGGAAAGGTTCTATTATTAAATAATGTACTTAAATTCAATAACCCACAATATATTAAGATCTTAAAAACAGAGAAGCAGTCAAAGATTGTTTGAAAACTTTGGAGGATCTCTTGACAGGACAGCTATTGGCAGAGCCTTACAGAAACCAGACTTTCATGGAAGATTAGTAGGAACAAAAATGTATTGAGGAAACCATCACAAAATCCACTTAAAGCAGTTTTAGTTTTGGTCGATTTTGGCGGCCAGTGTAGACAAAAGCAGTAATGTTTTACATTTCCCAGGATGACTAGCGTCGTAAAATCCTGATCTCCCGTCGCCTGCAGTTGGCTTAAAGTACATTTCTGTTTTTACAGTGGCTGTGTCCAGGATGAATAGCGATGAGGTAATGAATCTAATTGTGGTTAAACAATGTCATATGATGATGTTGAAAATAACAAATGGTGGAAGTGACGTATGCCCTAAAGCAGTCAGCACATAGTTTTGTGTGGCAGGGTTCCTGCCACCCTCCTCAAAGTTGCTTTGTGACGGTTAAAGCGATACGGACCCCCTCAGACCATGACAGAGGCGTCATTCAACGAGCTGTAAGTCGACGTATAATCACAAAAGTTATGAAAATATTTTATGAAAGTTGAAAAGTTACTTAGTGTTGCTTTAAAGCTGCCCGACACGCAATAAGATAAGATAAGATAATCCTTTATTTATCCCACGGTGGGGAAATTGTAGTGTTGCATCGCAGCGCACAGCACAGTAGAGCAAAAAAAAATTATATATACAATACAAAAAACATACAATCAGTAGGGCTAAGGCCACAATCACCATCCCAAGTTCTGTAAAAGAGTGTTTGCACAAATTATTTGCAGCATTAAATATGAACATGAACAGACAACAAATATCAGGTAAAGTGACCATAATAGTTACCATGGTCACAACCAGCAAAACTAGCACTGTAGGTTGTACAGTCTGACAGCAGCAGGAAGAAAAGATCTATGAAATCTCTTCTTCACACAGCGAGGGTGTATCAGTCTGTCACTGAAGCTGCTCTCCAGAGCAGAGTGAGTGTCCTTCAGGGGGTGGCACTCATGGTTCAGCATAGACATGAGTTTGGACAGGGCCCTCCTGCATTGAGTCCAGAGGACAGCCCAGGACTGAGCTGGACCTCTTGATGATCTTGTCCAGTCTTTTTCTGTCCCTCTCTGTGATGCTGCTGCACCAGCAGGCAACGTTGTACAGGATGGCAATGAAGAAGCTGCCTCAGGTAAGATGAAACCAAAGATCAACTTTCTTTTGGCAAACAATGAAGTGGGGTGGTAAACTAAAGCTACCCACCTGATGAAACCTGGTGGTGGCAGCATCATGCTGAGGAGATGCTTACTAAACAAAAAAGAAGTTATCATCCATAAATGACAGCGAGAGCTTGAATGATTCAGACTGATTTAAATCAAAAAGTACCCAAATATATGTGACAATCTGTCTCTATGCAGCATGTTTGTTTATTTCATTCTACTATTCATAGTAGCTGTATTATGTGCACTGTCTTGATTGTTTGCTGCAACTGCGAAGTTTTTTCCCCTGCTGGGATGAATAAAGTACTTCTATTCTATTCTATTCTATTCTATTCATTCGCTTATAAGGATGAGTGCAAACTCTGCACTGCTGCGTCTAGCCTAGCTGCTACCTGCTAACCTTTCCTGTTGTTCTATATGAGACTCACAACCACTGGCTGAGTTTACCACCATCCCGCCTCACTGTTCTGTGATTGGTTTGTTATTTAGTTGATTCCTTATGATTGGCTAAGGATGCAGCCAGGAAGAGATTAGACAGACTTTGTTAGAGAGATACAGCTGCTACCGGATTTTCACTTTTTATGACAGTGGAGTGAAAATAATTTCCCACCCACACAAAGATATTTGAAATGTTTTTTTTTTGTTTTTTTTACACATATTCAGTTGCTTCCATGTACTTTTTAATTTTCCTTTCTATACTCTACTAAACATAGTCAAGCTGGTTTAGCTTTTACCCTGTTTTATAAAAAACGATTTAAATAAAGCTACTTTTGTACAAAGTTTGTTGCACTTTCATTTAAATGTAAACCTAATGCCAAATATGATTAAAAATACAAAGAAATTTCAGATTATACTAACTGTTCTTTTTTGTAAGCTTGCTATACTCCCCACTGTGTTTTACATCTACAAATTCAAATTATCCAGTTAAACGTTATATATTAGTTTAAAACTGCTGCTATAAAGTTTTATTTTTTCCATTTCCTTTGCATCTTTTCATATCTTCAGCCTCCTCAAACCCGGTTGTGTCGGGCGGCTGCTTGTACTGAGCCAGGTTCTGCTTGAGGTTTCTTACTGTCGCCTCATGCATGCTCAGTATGAGGGATTGTTGTAAAGTCAACAACAACACAAGCTATTTTGTGAGTGGATTGAATGCTACAAATCAATGACTTGATGCAATCTGCTGGGTTTCCTTAAATTAGAAACATTTTGGAACTTTCATCAAAGAAACTTTACTAGAGGGCAGAAGTTGAACAATCAGAGATCCACAAACTGAAAATAATTTTCAATTGTACAATCATCAGGAAATATTTTAAGGCTTAAGTTTGTTTTCTGGGCTCAATATCTCTTAGCAATGTTGCTCAAAAAGTCATGGATTGATGAGTGAGCATCTCTGGGTGTCAGGAAGTAAAAAAGACTTTAAACTCTTTCAGACGTCACCCAAGTTTTGTGTTTTTTCTTAAAAAAGACCATTTTATAAGGGGATGATAATTGTTTATAAAACAGATTGGCAGCAAAAGATAAAGCCAAAAGGTTCTTGTCTGTTGTTTGATTACACCAGGCAGTCTGTGTCTAAACAAATCAGAGAAAATTGAAAACAGAAGAACTCAGTGACATGACTTTAGAGAGTTATCCTTGAAATAATCATATTTAAAACAACATATCTTCTCTTCAGTCCCCTGGTAGCACACACAACTAATAGCTAAATGAAGTATATAAGGCATGTAACTCATAAATGATTGATGATCTGCAATAAATTAATGAAATACCGGGGTGTTAATGCATCATAAAACTGCTGTTAGAAGTTGCTTGTACTTACAGCTGTCTTCCTCTGAAGATGTGTCTAGGACATAGCAGGAATAGACTATTCCCAGGAGCTGTGAGAACAAAAAACATTAAAATACAAAGAGATTTCAACGCCTGCTATTTAGATGTTATGTTATCTGTTAGCCTTTACAAACTGAAGAAATAAAACACCTTTTAATGTTCCAGACAATTAAACATTAGTTGCTGTTTTTCTTAAATCTTTCTGCAACCTTTCTTTGGTGTGAGAAATGCTAAATACGGCTTTGCAAAATATCGTCAATTTTCACATTATTAGTACAACTTGTAAATGGGTGGCTTGTGAATTTAAAACGCCTAAGGAAATATTATTTGAAATGTTCAGATTCAAATATACCTTACAATCGAAGCATTTCCTTTTTTAGTTTGTGTGTTGGTGTGTTTTTTGTTCTACACTGCAGGTAAAGGTTTCCAACAAATACTATAGTTTTAGTGACCAACTTCTCCATGTTTTAGTCCCAATGAGCAGCAGTTCTGTTTTTAGGTTAGGGATTATGTTTAGGACTATGGTGTGAATAAATTCAGGTTAAGTTTAGGGTTAGGCTATAGAAATTAATTAAGAAAAATATAAGTCAGGAAAAGTCCCTGAAAAGATAAAGAAACAAACCCATGTGTCTCTCTGTGTGTTTTCTAATCTCTAAATTGTACAAATAACTAAAAAACACTTTAAGCTTTTTATCATCATTTATTCTCATTTAGTTTAATGAAGAAAATGATATGGGTTGTGCCAGTGTCAGTTTCAAATGTTTAACGATTCAGCGCTTAAATGAGAGACTCACCGAAATAAAGAGCTGGTTTGTGCAGTGCAAAACCTCTATGTACTGGTAATCGAGCCAGCAGCTCGGCACTGTGGTCAGCCTGGGGTTCTGGTGGTGTTGCCAGCTGTCAGAGGGAAGGTCCTGTCTGTAACACCCTAGCCCGTTGTTCTTCCACCAGGAGGAATGTGAGGAAACTCCCAGGGAGAGGATGTGGCTGTCCTGCAGAAGATGCAGAACGTATGAGAACTCTGCACAGTTAGGAGTAAAAGAAAAGCCCTGAAATCCAAGATATGGATAAATGGTCATGAATACTCTATGTAAACTGACTGGTACTCAGTCTGTTATCTTGTATTAGTCAGAAGAACAATCAATAATCAATTTATTTATATAGCACCAATTTACAACTGATGTTGTATAAAGGCAGGAGCGCAGATAGGTTTTTTTTTGCAACTGGGTGTGTGTGTGTGTGTGTGTGTGTGTGTGTGTGTGTGTGTGTGTGTTCTGGATGACTGCTGACTGTTTTGTCTACCCTTTGTATTTATCTATAACATCTCTTCTAGATCTGAGACTTGTACTGTCAAACTTAATCGCCCATCAGTGGAAAAAACAAAACTTATTGATTCTGATACTGCTTCCAATCACTCACCAAGCATGCCATATGTCGTATGCAAAAACTGTTTTATTTAAACATTATCTGACTTCAAACACACTGATTCTTTAAGAAAACCAAAAGAGCAGGGTGTATAAAAAACTCAAAAGGTAATTAAAACTCACTTTTTACTGTGCTTTAAAAACACAAACAACATGGCCTACATACACAAATTACATTGTAAATTAGTACTCTACATGAGTTTTCAATAAATGGCCTCAAATGCAGAATTTAGTGAAGTGAAGGATCCAAAAACCTCTCTCTTCCGATCCTTTCCCTGAATATATTGTTGGGCAATGTCTTTCCTGTTCAGATTGACCAGCCACTCTTGGTGGATGTGCCACACAGGACTCTAAAAAATGATTTACTGTGTCTATAAGGCGAGATAACAAGCTAACAGATTCAGTCATTCTTTGGAGTCAATTCAATGGAGGTTTCTAAGACAACAACACAATTGTGCTAAACGCTAAGACTGATTGACCTTAAATTGAACACATTGTGCCCGTCTCAATGATTGTATATTACCATGTCCAGTTCAGCTAATATAAGTCATGATATCTGACTGCGTGTTAGTAACTAAACTTACAGTTCAAATTATACTCTCATAAAACAAATGTCCTTATATTCCAATGTATATATAAATAAATTCGAATTTTTATAGAATTAAAAATAAGAAAAAGAGAAAAAGATACATGTAAAAATCTAGTTTTTGTCTTTTAAGGTAATAAGAGTAATACAAATATATCAATATTCATAATTAAGTATTTAATATTGCAAACAATTTAGACACCAATATTAACACATATTTGTTCATTAAAAAATGAAACCAAAAGGACAATAGCGAGATAAAACAGTAAAATCATTTGAAATAAATCAAGAAAAGGCATTTAATACTAAAACTACAAAAGTATTTATTTTTTGTTTCGTTCTCTATTGTACTGTTGCTGAAACTAACTAGGAAAAACACAAGTAAATATTTATAAAAGCTCCTAAAAAAATAAATAACAGAAAAATTCTACCAGAATTTTCTAACTTTTATAAAATCAATATTTAATCTTCTGATTACAGTCACCATCTTTAAAGGCACTTTGTCACCCCTGTTATCAACGGTGGGGCGTGAGAGAAGCTTGTGACACTAGCAGAACTGATCCATGTGTTAATTAGAGACCACAGTAACTGCAGATGTCTTTAATTATACGAGCTAAATGGCCGCGGTCCTCACCTTCGAAAGGCCTCCCAAATCTAGGTAGAGACAACTCACAAAGACGTTCCAGCCGACCCACACAAACGTCCACAGCAGGTACTGAGAAAACCAGTAGCACAAGTGATTCATCTTACAAACATGAGGCGTCCAGCAAAACTAACTGAGCTTAAACTTCATCCTTTACCGTGATGACGTAGCACAGTTGGTACTGGACGGCCCCGAAAAGGCCCAGGATGACCATGATGATGTGGAAGAAGTTGACCATGATGGGAGCCCACTGGTAGCCCAGGAAGTCGAACACCTGCCTCTCCACTGCTGTCATCTGAGGTGTGAGCATAGGCAGAGCTCAGAGGCTGCATCCTCAATCATCATCATCATAATCACCACTTTTGTGTGTGCTTTTAAGGCAACCAGGCCACCGGGGATAAAAAGAGCAGAGGGTGCAGCATGAAGTCCTCAGAGGTCACTGAAGGAAGGGGGCAGGGTGGGAAACAAGGGGACAAAGTGGGTGCAGCTCTTTATTGTGTTAGGCTGCTTTTTGTTAACATCTCTTATCATAAGGACCAGGCAAACCCTAATGAACAAGTAATACGCAATAAATAAATCGTATAACTCCTCAGAGTCACACAGCCTGTAAAAAGCAAATTAAAAACATTTATTTGTAGGTAACGTTTTAATTGAACAGTTACTTTTTGTTATATTTTATTCTCACCTCATGCATGAAGCTCTTGCTGAACTGGAGAACTCCTTCAGTTACTGCAGAAATGTTCTCAAACTCAGTATATTATTATATCCGAGTCTGCTGTTGTCTGCACAATTTTATTTTCACTTCTCCTAAATAGTTGGTTTTGGTTTGTATTGCGCAAATACTCGTTTTGCATTCTCACTTGGATCGGAGTATGTCATCTACAGTATGACACCTCTACAGTATTTTTCGATTTTCCCTGTACTCTGCAGCATCCTTTTGTCTTTGTGTGAATATAAATGCTTATTCGCTGCTGTTACACTGGAATTCTCCCACTCAGGGAACAATAACATCTTTCCATTTCAATTTATTTCATTAAATAGAAAGGTGTAACATTTAGAACACTTCCAACTTTAAATCAAGAGGGTACACAAGCAACAGCTCGTCTGACGTGTTTTTATGCTAAAACATGTCAAATGAAAACATCTTACCAACTGCACACAGCAAAGAAGGATCAGGATGCATCTTCCAGAGCAGCACCCCATCTTCCTCAGCTGTGATCCTTCTGATCCCCACGGTAAACAAAAGCAGATTTCCAATTCTCCTCAGGCAAAAGCAGAAACCCTTTGCACGGGTAAACCCATGACTAGACGTTGGGGGTGAACACAGGAGGCTGTCCTTGAACGAGAACCATGGGGAAGGGGGGGTGGGGGTGGATGAGGTAGATGTATGAGGGCTGATTCGTGCCACGGTGGTGAGAAACTCTGTTCTTTAGTTGCCTCGGTTAGTCTGTCTCATCCTACTCTCATGAAAGATAACTTTATAATGAAAATGTTCTCATCAGAACATCCAGTACTATCTGATAAAAGCAGCGTACAAATTTACTTTATTTACATGCAACAATTCTACAGCACATGTCATCTCAAGGCACTTTACAATAAAAAACAACAACAACAAAACAATATTTTTCATGAGCACACATGATAGTTGGTTTGCAAAAGTATTCCAACCCCCTTTGAACTTGTCCACAGTTTTAACAGCCTTGATCTTAACATGCATTTTACTGTGTTTACAATCACTGGCAGTTTAGTCAGTGATTGTAAAGAAGACAAGAAATTATACAACTTTACACATAAAGTAAGGATGGTTTCTGGTTACACACGGGCTACAAGTTTCCTTGTTCAGCAGTTAATACTCAAACTTCCCTGTTGTAATTTGATAGTCTGTATTATTTAAAACTAATTTAAATTGTTTGACTTCACCAAACCTTTCTGCAAGAGCCAAAATCAACGCTTTGCTATATTGTAAGCATATTTTAGCGGGTTCGTTTAGACTCAACCTGTAGCACAATAATAACGATAACCACGTCCTCTTTCTGTCTTTCAGTCAAGATCAGGATTGAAGGGAGAATTTGAAATGTTTGACGTCAGATCTTGTTTAAGCTTTCTAAGTACCTTAAATTGACAGCAAGAATCTTACATTCAAATCTCTACACTAGTCTGATCTTATAATCATTCAAATCAAAAACTACTTCCCTTTAGGCTTTGACTAAAAAGAGCATCGGATCCAATTTGTACTTTTTCATATTTTACAAAAGTTTTTTTTTGTTCTTTTGGTGATTCATGAGACACTTTCGCCGCTTTATTTGATTTTAAATGCACTATATAAATTAATCTGGAGACTCTGAGAGGCTCTCCTCTGTCTCAGTCGTTCTAACAACCAGCAGGAGATGCTGTCGGCTGATTCTCTTCTCTAAAACAATCTTTAATGAGCCAGTCCTCAGGAATCAATCCTTCCCAGCTGTAGTCAGAACACAGAAAGGCCCATTAAGTTTGGTTTACGGAAACCTTTACAACATGTTTTTTTCACCCGTTTATTACCTCATGTTTGGATTATTGTTACTTCATTTTGATCAGAATTAGCTACCTGTCGCTCCCATGTACACAACTAGTGTAAAACGGCACTGTATATTTCCCAACTGGTGCCAGTAAACACGAGCAGTATGCTTCGGATTTGGCCTCCATTTATAGGCCACCTGTTTAGTTTTAAATGCATTTGTTTGTTTGTAAGTCTTTTAATTGACCTTACATGTTTTCATTTGTCTGGACTGCTTCATCCTTTAACACCGACATATCACATAGCCCGGCAGAAGTCTGATTTTTTTAAATTAGGACAAATCTTTTGACACAATATTACTCCTAAATGTTCTGAACTACTTCTTTCAAGATAAGAGTCAGAACATCCCTTCGTCTTCCATTTGTAGTTCCCTATCTTTCCGGAGGATGGAGCTAGAAACGAAAAGCCACGGTTAGTAATTGGGGGGTCTCCAGCTCTGCCTGTGTCACATGGATGCACGGTAGCTGAGCAGAGATGGAGGGGGCTTAAGGGGACCGAGGTGCAGAAAACCTGGCAGCTGGAGATCATTGCGAAGACGCAGCATCAGCATCAGCCTCAGCATCAGCGGCAGGAGGAGGAGAAGAGGGGACGCGGACGCACAGGTTAAGCTCTTCCCAGCCTCCCCTCTTGACTGGGGGTGCGCAGGAAGGATGCCAGAGGAGCGATGCCGCATCCCAGCTCTCTGAAGCCCAGAGACGAAGCCCTGCGCTCGGCGTTGAGGTGATTATGCCCGGATGGAGCTTCTGGTCTGAGGGGAAGCAGAAACTGAAGGAAGCGACGTGGGCTGATGCTGCACCTCCCCAAACCTCTGAGCTGAGTGAGTACATGGGGGGTGCTATAGCGCAGAGCTGAGTATGACAGGCTGGAGCGCGGAAGGGAGGAGGAAGAGGAGGAAGGGGGGGGGGGGGTTCACTCATGTACATATAGATTCAGCTGGATAAGCATCTTTTATTCTTCTAGGAAATGTAAGCTGCGCCTCTTTGTGCCTCGCTTTTGTGTATGTGTCATTTCTCCATCTGCTCTGCTCACGCATCCGACACAAACACACACACACGTGCGCGGCCGCCTCAGCATCACCGCAGCGCCGCGATCCCCGCATCCCTCTGACAACTCCATTGTGTTTTAATGACAAGGAGGCGATCGGGCACTTTTTTTGTGTAAATGCATAGCAAATAAATATCTCTAATGCCAAAGCTTCCTCTAAAAATGCCACCCCCCCCCCCCCCCCCCCCCCCCCCTCTCCTTCTCTTACTCCTCCCTGATTATTTGGGGGTGTGGAGGGATGAACTCGCTTTGTCGCGTTAGTTACCAGCTGACCTGGGGGACACAGCATCCATTTCCCCTCCCTCTCCTCACTTTGATCTGAAAACTAATCGGAAACGCTTTGATGATTAAAGGAAACAGAAAAAGGAAACCTGGCTGGAGGCTCAGTGAAGCAAAACCCTGAAAATAAGCCCTGCATAAAGATGGATTTTCCTCCACCCACTTTTTCCCCCTCTAATCGCCTATATAGTCCAGCTGCACCCAAAAACAATAAAATAAAATGAACTCCCTCCTGCATGCAGGTTGATATCAGTCCATCACCGGAGTCTGGCTTGTAACCTGTTGTCAGCAGCATTGCTGCAGCTTGAGCTGGCCAGCCAGCAGCCTGAGTGTGATTGATGCCTGCTGAGCTGTTACCATCATGAGCTACCCTCCCTGGACAGGCACACAGAGAAGCCCTTCATGCATGGATATTATTATTACAGCAAATAAAATGCAGTGAACCTCTCTGGAGAAAAAAAACAAAAACAAAACATGATGCTTTAGCAGGGGGCTTGGTAGAAATACGATAACACCGGGGCAAAAAGGTGATTCAGATCCAGATTTCCAAATTTGTGTTGCAATAACATCAGAATCAGTGGATTTGGGTGGCGATGAAGGTGACTTGGGGTTTAAATGATTCATGTCAGATATCTGCTCCTTGCAACATGTTGAACCTTAAGTGGATCGACTGGAGCAGCAGCAGAAGATCAGAGTTTATCTGTTTTAAAAACAAGGGAATCATCTACATTTGGTATTAACCTAGTAGAAATATATGTTCTGAAAGAATAAGCCTCCATTTTAGCTGCAACATTTAGATGTTATGCAGACCATGTCGAACCATTCATGAGCACTTCTTCACATGGAGGACAATGCACCATACCATAAATGTCCAACTGCTATCTTGCAAAAAAATAAAAAAATAAAAAAAACTGTGAACAAATGGTACCTCTATTGACCTTATCCAGTAATAACTTGGTATTGTTCCACTGATGTTTTTGATGATTTATCTTTTGTGATAAGCCTCAGGCCTCTGAGGGTTGGAAAGTCTGCTTGCCATAACCCTAATCTTCAGCTCCTTCCACAGATTCATATAACACTTCAGGTTTGCTCTTACATTGAGGCTCTTGGTCTGTCTTAGCTGATTATTGGACCATGTTTAAACAGTAGGTGTTGGAGCATAATTCAGCGTTCTTAACATAATGTTTTTGTGGCCGTTCCTACTACTGATTGAATGCTTTTGACATCAGGTTTACGTAAATGGTTTACGATCCCAAGGTGACCCGCATGTAGATGTCAGCACCAGGCGTCATTAACAATGTATGTTGTTGTCGGTGGATCGATTTTAAATTTTTAATATAAGCCGTTGAGAAATGGGAGCCGATCGTATCGTCACAAGATCATAACAAGATGAAGGAAACAAGAAAAGAATAAAGCAGGAGTCAGAACGGCTTGCTTCCGCCAATGTTTACATCCCAGTTTATGTTAACCTCTGGCTTCTTATGGTACAGAATCCCGATACATTTTTCACGTCAATCATGTAAAGGTCAGAGGAAACACGACTAGACTGTTCAGACTGGAGACACATTCCACTATAAGCTTGACTTGGTTTGCATTTATCTGCTGAGTGAAAGTAACTTAGGAATGTGCTGTTCTGAACAGAGGTCTTAGAGTCTATTGTGAGTCTAGTTTCTGCGTCATAGTTCATAGTGACTTCACAATATTTCCATTTCCTGTTTGTACCCATGGTATTTCTCAACATCTCACATTTGTTCTTCTTGATGTTACTGTCCCTTAAAATAAAAGTTTGTTTCCGCTACTGTTGTTTTTTTCTATTTTGTCCACAAGCGTAATGACCAGTTGTCGGAGAGCATCACCAGACATTTGTGCTCCGGATCTCAACCATTGTTGGTGTCCAACACGGTGCGACCTTCATCCCGTATCGAGAACCCAGGTTCTCCGTTCCATTTATGGTTTTCCACGGGCCATCACAGGGAGATCTTTCCTTAGATGATATCTTAGGTCTTGCTTGATGTGTTGAACCTCATCATCTATTTCTTTTGTGTTCGTAGTCTGTTCCTCTACAGCCATGATCGGTGTGTTTGTCTCTGTTAGTCCAGATTCTCAATCTATCAGTGGGAAGCACCGTACAGCGTATTTTCTCTCCATTAAATAATCCAGTTTGACTTCTTCTTGTACTTAGTGGTTCTGCCAGCTGAAATTTAGCACGTAGCAGTTCTTCACTTGGGAATATATTTCGGATGTGATCCAGTATCTTATCTGGTTCTCCATCAACAATGGCTTTAAACATTCAATAGACCTTAGCTTCCTTACTTCTACGGTCTTAGTGTTAAAGATATGAGTTGGATCCTTTTGTGGATTTTTAGGAGCCTCCTTTTTTTGTTAACAGTTTCATCAACAGTGGTGTTTTGGCCATTGATATAACACGTTTGACACAAGCAGGACACAAGTATGGCTCCTTAAGTGGTGGGCACCCTTGGGAAAGGCTCCCAAAGATGCAGTATTGGCTTGTGAGTTAGTTACTGTGGATTCCAGTGGACTTATTGTTCAATTAACCAGTTTGAGGTTATCCGATCTTTGTTTTTCTGGTTAGGTCATGGTGAGGCTAACTTGGAGCTTGGGGTAATGCAGCACTTTAAGAGACAACATTGCTTGGATGTAAAGTAGGGGAATCATATATTTTTCAAGCACATACTGTCATTTTACAGAACAGTCAAGTAACCATGCTACTAGGAAAATTCTGCATGTATTCAAAACTGCCTTAAAAGATTGGGTTCTGTAATAGACATCTCAAAATTTGCCTGTGTCTCTTTAAGAAGCTTCCCACTGAATATGTCATCACCACAATACTTCTCCATGTTGTCTATTGATGCTACTTACAACCGGACGTGAGTGCGTTGCATATGGTTGTACAATGTAAATACATTATAAAGCATAGTTTGGGGAAACAGGTCACTCACATTGTCATTTATTTCCACCAGGTGTTTGCTAATTGCTGCTGCCGCTAGTCTGGTGGAGCTGTGTGGGGCAGGTGATTATTAAGGATCTAATGTTTAGAGTCCGAGCTTAGGGTGAATAGGAGGAGCATCGCAGTAGTAAGCACTTATGCATTTATGAATGGCTGACAATGTTTTTCATGAGGAAATGACAAAATAAAATTATATAAAGCTGGAAAAAAAAAATCATTTTGGATAAATCTCCCCCTTTAAAATGGATTTTGCTCTATATACCACTGATATTGGAATGGTTGCTATGGTTGTATTTTTTCTAAAATCCATGCAGTGTTTTCACAGGGAACTCAAAAATGTAGCTGCACCATTAATAACAACTAAAGATGAGAAAAATGTGATTAGAAGGATGACAGAAACAAAAGAAAACACAAGGAACTCTGATTAGACGCCTTTTGTGACGTCACTAGAAGCAACCTTTCGTTTCTATCAGGGTGATTGAAAATGATAGGAAATAGAAAGCCTAACTGGACGGATTGTTTTCTTTGTAACAAACAATATTTAAAGTGGGTCTGATTAGGTTAACGACCTGTGGCTTTAATTTTGAAGAGGCCACAGACGTTTTGCTTGTACCGTGTCAGGTGGTGTTTGTTTGAGAGGCAGCGCTGTAAACACCAGACCCCCTTTGCGCGTACGGGCTTCAGCCTTCTTCCTCACAGGGGCATGGTTAATCTTTGCAAGCAAACATTTGACCCAATTCACATTCTCACACAATAGCATCCTCCCCTCGCTCTCTCTATCGCTCTCTCTCTCCCTTCCTCCCCCTAACACACAACCATGTCGCTGTTATTTGTGTCACACAGAGGGTGAGGATTTTGCTCCACATCAACTCCCAGGTGGTTTATCAAAACCTGAGCAGATTGGCAGAGCTGGGCCGCTCCTGGTCGGCTGAGCACGTTTCCGAAGGTGCGCCGGTATTATCAAAAATGAAAACACATGTAAATGCAGAACATGTTCCTAGAAAATTAAACTCCCGCTGACAGTTACCAGGGCTAAACACATTCCTCAAAGTGGCTTTTCCACGAGGATTACCCTTAAACATGTGCTCGCCTTCAAGGTCTTGCCCGGCATTCATAGCCAAACCGTAAACATTCAGCTAAAGTAGATTATGGCGACCTTTAAATGTGATATGGAATATGTGCAGTCAAGCTAATGTGATGTCTGGGCGTACTTCAGACTCCCTCCTGAGGCATTTAGAGAATGAAACAGATCCAAGTCAACAGGTGAGCTGGATCTAGCAGCTGCCTTCATGATTAATTAATACATTTCAAGGTCCAGAAACAACGGATAAATCTTTGGCATGCTTTAGTCTGGTGCCTTGTTTTGTCTGAATTTACAGAAAAAATAACTAATGCATAGAGCTCCACTTATAAACTAGATGTCTAAAAAAACAGTGTATATACTGTAGATGGTACAAATGTATTTGTAAATTATTATTGGCTATTTATTATGCGTTATTTATAACAAAATAGACAAACTGTTTTGTTGAGCCAAATCCGTTCACCTATATATTTCAAATAGAATTGATATATTACTTACATCAGACTAAGTTATCACCATGCACATATATTAATTTATAACCCCATCTCACTATTTGGCAAGAAACTTGCCAGTTTTGTATCTTTCTTGCCCAAGTTTAATGCATAATAAACACTTATTAATGATTTCTAAAGTATTTAAAAATAAATTGGTAACATATCTCAAAAATACTTATTAGCCATCTATACAAATGTAGCCCTATTGTAAAGATAGATAGATTGATTACTTTATTCAACAGACTTGTGGTCCACAAAGAGATGATAACACAACAACACGACATATAAAAACAAGGAAAAAAATAAATAAAATGTAATCTTATAAAAGACTTGCATACCAATGTTTCCACAGAGCCAACTGGTATCTTAGCGCACTGTCAGATGGATGTGAAAACATTACAATAAGACTGTTCAATGAGCTGCCCAAATGACACATAAACTTGTATATCAGATTTCTCACAAGTGCCTGGAATGTTCTGACATGTGATTTACAAAACATCTCACTTGCACTGCTGAACCTGCGTTTCTTAAGCAGAGTTCTCCAAGAGTCATTATAAGCAACCTTAAGCTTCTGCATTCTAGCTTTTTAAAAACTACACCACAGATCCCCATATATTGATTTTATGGGATGTGTTGTAAATCACATTATGTTTTTAACTCACATTTAAAACAAGGCAATAGTTTTGGATTTTTTAATAGTATTTAAAGTTAATTTTACAGTTTATTTTTGGGGGATTTTATTGCAGACCAAGTAGAAGTAGGGCCTTTGTGTAAAGTGAACAAAAATAATGCATGCCTTAAATGTTTAAATGTTTTCTTTATAAAAATAAGAATCTGAAAAGCTGCATTCATTTGTCTCAGTAATATATCTACAAGATTTACTTGTCAATAAACCTAATTTCTTACCATATCTTACCTTTTCTATCTTGATGAATGAATATTAATTAGATTAAAGTATAAGGCATTTTAATGATAGCATATAATTTGATCTGAAGTCCTTTAATAGATCTTTTGGTTGTATGCTTAGGATCTCTGTTCTGCTAGGAATTGAACCTTAACCATATATTTGTGTCTTTTTATCCTCTATTTATCCTAGGATTACTCTTATTTTCAGCTCCATCGCAGCAACATGATGCTCCCACCACCATGTTTTAGTATGGGGTTGTGTGCAGCACTGGTTGTCCTTCACACATACAGTTTTGCATGTAGAACAAAAGTTTCCTGTTGGACTCATCTGACCAAGAAGACATCTTCTACCTGTTTTTTTTTGTGTTCAAAACCTGATTGGTGGAGAACTGTAAAATAAAGATCTCTTCAAGCCAGATTTCCACAAATATGTAATATGTGTGATTGTCGTGTTGTGGATCTTGTCAGCTCCTTCTGACGTATCTTAAGCATGTTGACTGCTCTGTTAATGAAGGTTTGCAATTTTACCCATAACCTCTCATTTTCAGGCGATAGACTGAATAGAATAGTAGTTTTAAACCCTAACACTCCTTTAAATGTCTTAACAAATTCCTCTCTCAGCTGTTTGCAATGTTCCTTGGCATCATGATGCTGTTTTTCCTCTTATGTTCTCTTAATTGCTTGATTTACATTTGAATTAAATAAGGTACAGTTTTACATGACCTTTTAAGAATTTTAAAAACTGTGTATATCATTTTATTCTACTTTAGGATTATTTATGGGATTTAAGGTCAAACACTGAATTCTTCAAAGTTAGACAAACATATTGTTAATTATATAACAAGTAAAAAATCATAATGGTCGCTGGTGGTTTGTGGCGAGCACACAGGGCACTACAAGCAGAATTAAGGGTCTTTGTGTTTGTCAGAAAGTTAAGACAGAGGAGAGCTATTTTCTCCTCCTGTCGTTTATGCTCTATTCAGTTGGTTGGCTCAGACAGACGAAGAAACTCCATGGCCAGAGGTTAGACCGCAGTGCTGAGGCGACACTCTGACCTAACATCGCAGATTAGGGAAAAGGCAGAGGTGGGGTATAAGTTATGAACACTCTCTAGTTATTGGAAAGGAAAGGAACTGATGTAAAAAGGAAACAATGAAAAATAAAGGATGGAAAATTAAATGAAAGAAGGAAAAAACACAATAAAGTAAATTAAAGGAAAGAGGAGAGAAGGATGTAAGGAGGAGCAAACAAAAAAAATAGATATGGAGAAGAAAAGCATGTAAAGGGAACAAAAGATGGGAAATGGAAATGTTTGGAGAAGAAAGGAAAGGTAATGGGGAACGAAAATAGATAAAAATTAATAAATATTTTATTTATTTAACCAGCAAATATCCCATTGAGATTTTAAAACCTCTTTTTCAATGGAGTCCTGGCTGAAAACACAAAATGCTGTCAGTAAAAATACATATTTAAACAGTCCATTGGTTGTAAGCTCAGTACGAACAACAAGTGCCTATCGAGGATTTGGCCTCAATAACTCTCAATTTGGAATAAAAAGTGCTCAAAGAAATTAATTCAGTTAGTTTCCAGTCTTGGCGGAAGTAAAATAAATGAAATGATTAAATGAAAACAATCAGGAGTAAATTACAGAAAAGAAGAGAAAAGTAAAACGAAAGGATGTACGGGGAAGTAAAGCAAACAAAAAAATTAAAAAAATTAAAAAAAAGGAGTTAAAGGGAAATAAAAGGAAAAGCTTTGAAAGGGAAAGTTAATTAATTTAAGGTAAAGGAAACAGTTAAAAAGGATGAAAAAGTAAAGCAAAGTACAGAAAAGAAAGTAAATAATAAAAAAATATTTCAGGGAGGGAAAAAGTACAGTAAATTAGAGGAAAATAAATGAAATGAAAGGACAATAATTCTTCTTTTGGAGAAATGACAGCTTGTCCTCATCATCTCGTTTCGGCATCATCAAACACCTGCCACAAGACTCCTACACAGGTCTTCCTTCCTCTCGTCTTTCTTTTCCTCCACACCTACACACACCTTACCCCTTTCTTCTCTCTCGTTACCCTTTCTGTCTCCACCGCTCAGCTGTGTTGTCAAATGAGCAGAGATACAATTATCCCGACACAGTTGCAGTCGAGAAAAAAAAAATGCATATTGTTCTTTAAATCCAGCCTGATATTTTTGACTTCTCGTGATCCGTGCATGATGGATTGTCTCCCGTGACATTTAAAGCTTTGCACAGACAGCTGCAGCTATTAAAACTAGTTTGATAGACATGCAGAGGAAACATATTCAATGCTACAATCACTTTTATGAGACATACTTATAATACGTGGGAATCTGCAGTTGAAATATCCATTATTCATGGAGTTTAATAATAGTAATAATAATAATCAAAGTGATTTGAAACAGAAAACAAAGCTGGTGTGTTCCCGCTTGTTAGGACTCCCTGAACAAAGCAAGGAACCCCAAATCAGCGTGCACAGAGTAGATGAACAGGCTCGTGTACGAAATTTGGTGCAAATTAGATTTCATGCTGGGAACAGTTGGATTCATGTCAATGCTCTATATTCTCTTGCCCACAATTAAACTTTATGAACAAGAACTGGTTTAAAATTATGCTCAACATGAATTGTAATTTTGGGATTGATATGGACATTCTACTTCGTCAGTATTAAAACCATTAGATCTTGTAAAATAAAGCAAAGTTTGTAAAGAGCTTGTTTGCCTTTATTCGTTTGGTATCCCCAGTATAAGGGCCGTTAAAAAAGTTTTTTGGATTTTATCACAAAACAAAAAGCATAGCCTTTTTTGCACAAACGAGAGTAATACTCAAGCTCAATATAAATTACACTCTTCACTGCAGTATCATCGGTTGCAATATCACAATTACTACGGTTTGCTTAGAAACAATACTTTAGTTAACAGCCTTGCTATCACTATAACCTACTGGGTGCTAGTCTTGGTCTTAAGGGTCTGTGGTTCTCTTCGTGCATGCCTAAGTTCTCACCGGGTACCCGGGTTTTCTCCGAAAACGTTGCTTTAAGGTAATTTTTTCTTCTATTTATTGCGGTTCTGCTGCTCTTTACCACACCAAAACCAGAAACCAATCACCCATCTTCCCTTTTGTCACATTTCTTATCAATAAGCGGTTAAACTCATGGCTAAATATTTTGACGTAACATCTTTGACCTTAGCTTCAGATCTTCCTGTTTGTACCCATATGGGCTTAATGCGCTAGTTTTTGGATATTTTCAAATCCAGTTTTCTGAGAATATTCTTCTAAAGTCAGTGTGGAAGGATGAAAAGAGTTTTTTTATGTCCTGCTAAGAGTGGATTCAGATCTATATTGGGGAGCTCTTTTACTGTATTAGCATATTCATCCTTTTCTAGGCGACGTTGCATTGAAGGATGAATAAAGACAATATAGTTTCAGATTTCTAAAGCGCTCTGGAACACATTTTCTTGAAGAATATTTCCATAGTTGGCTTTAGACAATCTAATCTCTCTTCCTATCCCCGGAACCCCCCCCCCCCCCCCCCCCCCCC
>JAVLVB010000779.1:7223701-7236604 GCA_032876305.1 Orestias chungarensis | reverse complement strand
ATATATACATATAATATAATTATTCAGAAAAGATATTTGAATTCAAACAACTGCCAAAACCAGTATACATTCTATATTTAATCATGTTAAGGTTGCATGTCTAAAAAGTTTTACACCCTTGTTGATAATTAAAAGAAAAATTCTCATTGGCATTTCAGCAATTTACCCATTTTTATAACTGTTGAGCAGCTTTTTTACATGTTCCCACTGATGTTTTTATGATTTGTTGATGAGCTCGAAGTCGTCCTTGTCCAGATTCCGATTTTGAATCAATTCAAGTCTTTGCCTGATGCAGTTTAAAATGTTTTATTGCCTCGAGTTAGAGGAAATATGTTTTATTAAAATCATTAAAAAAAAAAAGAAAAGTAAAAAAATTTTTGGGTAGAAATCAACCAATCAAAAGTGTTAGCCAATGATGACACTGTTTTATCTGAAACATCAGACCAACTCCGTCCCAGTTAAAAACCGTCAACAATCTTTCCTTTTGGCTAAATTTTAATTGTTGACAAGCATTTTAAACATTCAACCCTTTCTGACATGTTTTATATTACATTTTTTGTACATTACAGAAAGATGAAAATTAATCTGGATTTCTAATGTCTAACACAATTAAATAATCATAGAATAAATTTAATATGTAACTAAGACCGAATCCTTTTGAACAGCGAACACATATCGTTCATGTCTTAGTTTTGGTGAAAAATTGCATACTGTTTCAAGTAATCAGGAAAGAAGAAGCTTTTGGATGTGAAAGATCAAACATTTTATGTTAAGTAGCATTTATCATGGGTAAACAGAGATATACAAAATTAAACCAATAAAAATGCTATTGGGGACAACCTAAGCATTCCAGATTATGATGCATGAACACAACAACCAATCAGATTGATTATGAAATAAAGATAGAATTTTTTTTTAAATAAACTTCTTCTTCAATTGCTCACAACTCTTAGCTTTTTCTGTCGGATTTCCTTCTTAAAGGTAACATTTTCATCTCTAGTGTGATCGAGTTTTTCTCCAGATAGAAATATGGAACAGTCATTAGGGGAACGATCGTTTCCTCTGTGAAAAATGCATTCAACTCTCAGCTTAATGTGCTTAGCTACGCCCACAACTTGAAACCATATGCAAATGTTAATAAGTGTTGTTCTCTTGAACGCAGCCATGAAATGACTCAGCTTTGTACAACAACAACAACAACACTCAGGCATAAATTCTTCACACTATCAGCACATCAGATCTGCATCCTGTTTGATAGAAACATTGTGTGTTTTATCACAGGAAGGGAAAGACACACAATGTCTCCAGCGAAGGTGGAAAACACCGCCTCATGGATATGGTAAGTATTAAGAAATCATGCATATTAATAATATCTTAAATGGATTGCAGCCAGTATATCTAAATTTAGAACATAGACCAAGAGGAATTTATTTATTTATTATTGTTACAGTGCTCATTGGCAACAAACTGTAAAAACACAAAAAGAGTTAGATTGGTGGCTTCTTAAATCAACTCAAAACCACTTATTCTGCTATTGACTCTCATTTTGTGTCTTCTTTGGATTTGAGGATGAAACATCAAAGAAACCATACAAAATGGACAAGTAAGCATTAATTTAGTTAACAAGTAAGGGGCATGAGTGCTCAGTGGCAGAAATGTTCACAACTAAATTTTTCTGGCACCGTATCTTTCTGTTGGACAGCAGTCTGGTCACCCATTGCAGTTGGAAGCCATCCTGATTTTCCACTAACATTCACCACAAGTCAACCACTGCTTTTGTGTTGGTCCCCTTGGCTTGAAGAGCAAAACAGGGATGCTCCAATAACTGTTAATTGGGTTTGAGATCAGGATAGAATCCAGACAACTCCCTCTACGCCGTTAAATTACCTCCACCAAATTCTGGTTGTTATTGGTACAGCCGTCAGCAAAGAAGTCTCTGGATCTTCTCCACACTTTAACCATAAGATCTAACAGCCTTTAAATAGAATCTGGACTCAATTTCTTCACGAAATGTCCATGCACTGGCAGAGAGCAGTCTTCCATGTTGTCTTTAACCCTTGATGGTAAATTTGTGCAACAATACCTCCGGTTTGTCTCAGTTTCTTGAATGAACCTTGGAGTAGCACTGTTGTAGTGTGGGGGAGTGTGTACTTTGGAGCACTTGTGAGGTCACGGATGGTTGGGTTGCTGTGGCCCCCAGTGGGGCTGCATGTTATTAGAAAATCTTGTGATTGGTAAATTGGTAAATATTCCAATGACGATATCAGATGCTCTATAGACCAGTTTTTTTCGTTCCTCTCTTTGTAATCTAGGCTTCCTACACTGTAACAATAGACAGAAATGTAATTTGTGTCCAGTGTGAGATATTGCTGCCCTGAGACTCTACCCTACTGGCTAACTTTTGTATCAGTGTTAAAAATCCTTCTAAAGACCTAAAATATAGGCAGTAATTACTTTACAATATGAATATTTCACACACTAATAGTGTGACAATGTTATACTTGCAATATGTTGTGCAGCCCAAAAGCCCCCCACCCAGGTTACGGGCTTTGGGGGTCTGTACCGGTGGAAACGAGTTACTGTTATGCCCCCCCCTTGATGGGTGCAATAGCCCCATGTTGGGGTCTTGGTTCAGCCTGAGAGGCTTAGGCTCTGGCCGGTAGGTTGACGGGGTTCTGGGCTGGTGTGTGCATCAGTCTCCTGGTCTCTGGTTGGCCATACAATCTCTCTAGCGGATAGGGACGTTCTTAATGTCCCCTTGGAGGTGTGATCTCCTTAGGGAGAGCAATCTCAGTGGGGTGTTCTGTTCCTGGGTATCTAATGTCTTATGTCTTCTAGATGCATATGTTAGGGTTTAGCTATTTTTTCTGGGGTGAGGGTTGGTGGATGGCCTCAGGTAGGGGCTGGATATTTTTTGTAAGGTTCTTGTTCAGATACTGGTTCTGTTTGGTGGTTTGGTCAGAGAGGTTAAAGAAGTTCGGACAGGGTGGCTGCCCCGGGTTGTTTGAAAAGAGGATGGTCATGGCTTCGCTTTAAACGTTTATGGTATTGTAGTGGTAATTTTAGTGCATTTCATTTGGTGAGGTGTGAGACTAAAGGTCACTCCAGAGCAGACAACAAATTGCAGCTGAAGCAGTGTCTATGCGCAAACATGGTGCTATTTAATAACTATTTGGACATATGATTGTCCGCACCTGGGGTACCAGATGCTCAAAACAAGAGTCAATACCACAATAAGCTGCTTGGTATTTGCTGAAAAGATTTCAAATTTTACATAATAATGATTGCTGCTCTCCTTACCAAAGATTTTCCATATTGTGCCGTACACATATGAATTATTGCTAATGCGGATTAATACAACATAGAAATAATGGGAAAGTTCAATGTAAATGCAGATGTCACTTCTTTAGGCTTATTAGTGTGCGTGTGTTTATTATTAGGGTATTCTCAAGCAGTCAAAGCTGCGGTCCATCAGTAAATCTGACACTGAGATGAACAAGATGAACTGCAATGGCAAAAGTGAGTGCATCTTTTATATTTAAACCTTGTTGTGTGCTCTTGTAAAGTGTAACTCACTGTTGTCATGGAGAAACTATTGCTCTTGTTTCAACTGCATGACAAAATTTTTGTGTCATTCAAGTTGATTTTTGGGACATGAACACAAAGCATCGGGGTATGCACTGTAAGTATCTTTTTTTTGTAACCATTAAAAACACCAACGCTTGAGTTTGAAGGTCTTTACAGTGTTTCCTGGACTCTTAACTAAATTCTGGCCGAAATTCACTCTAAATGAGACAAAATCTAAGGACATAAGATGAACAATTTACCCCCAAACAGAATTCACATCATATTTAAGATTCAGCTTTATTTAATTAGACTGCTCAGACCTAGTTTATGAGCATGCAGCTCTCTTTCAAAGACACAAATCAGAGTGCCAAGAGGACTCCTGGAGCTCTATCACTCAGAGTCAACAGGGAGCTGAGTTTGTGGGCACTGTGACGGGCGCCCAGGAGCTTTACAAGAGATAGGAACATATGTCCTGCCTCATACTTGTCTCGCTTCCACTGTAGAATGATGAAGCCAGTTTGGATCCACATACTCAAACATCTATGTCAGTTCCCAGTTTACCGTCGCTTTCAGATTTCCCTTTCTCCCACGCTTTTAAATCCTTTGAGTAATAGTCAAACGAGGGATGTGAATTCTGTTTTCCGGTGGGTCTCAGCTGTAGAGAGTATAAAAGCAGGCCCCATGTGCCCTGCGGAGGCATCCAACAAGAAACGTCCAGCCAGCATGGACCTTCTGCTGCCGCCCAGCCGCTGGTCTAACTCTGACCTTCGTTCTCAAGGCAGGCAGCTTCCCCAGATCCCCTCTGGGACTGGAGAGGACAGCGAGCACACTTATTCAGAAGTGGGCCAACGTTCTTCCACTACACGTACTGATGATGCCCTCTACGCCATGGTAGGCAGGGCCGGGCAGACGGACACTCCGGCCCCTCCGGCCGTTCCCGCCAACACCCCGGCGCCCCCGGACCCGGACGGCGAGGTGGACGGAGCGATGGCTGAACCCGAGGCCCCGGTCATGTCTCCCCCGCACCCTCCGGAGACGGCGGGGTACGCCTGCGTCAGGAAGCTGAGGAAGGCTGAAAAGGTGCCTCAGAAGAGGGACAGTGGGACGGATATGGCAGAGCCGCCGGCTCCGCCTCCACGCCACGGGCCACCGTCGCATCCTGCCCCCCCGCCGCCACACCCCCACAGCACAAATTTGCCTCGCAGAAACAATGAGGCCTTCAACGTCCCATCATTCCCAAAGGTTGGCACAATTTATTCTATCTTTTATAAAATGTTTTGCAGAAATCTTTATCTATATTTTGGCAAATACAACATTGCAAATGTTACTTTGATGTTCATCTCCTTATTAATATGAATTTCTTCCTAAAGATGAGAAAGTCAAATCAGCTCAGTCCAGTAAAAAAAAGCATGGGTCTGCAATCTTTATAGTCCAAAGAACAATTCTTGGAAATGCGATGTCGTCCTTAAAGAACAGACATTTTATTAGAATATGTGGGGTATTAAAATAAAGAACAGAATAAATGACTCTAAAAAAAATACATGAAAAAATGCATAATTTCCAATCTATTGACAAGAAAAATAGATCTCAAAAACATGTTACTGAAACTTTTAGTCTCATTATGTTGCAGATGTTCAGTTAAAATTATTCCATGAAAAATTGGCTAACACCTGCGTTTGTTAGAATATTTATATTTAAAAACATTAGCTGGTTATTGATTATTTTTACCTGTTTTATTAAGAGCCAAGTTTGAAATGGCCACTTGTGGCTCTGGAGCTGCAGGTTGCAGACCAATGGACTATAACAAAGACGAAGGTAGTCTTAGAAATCAACTCATACGACAGGTTGTATTTATTTAAATGTTGTATTTTTTTATTCTGTAGGTCTGGGGCCTAATCTTAACAGGTTTCAAGAAAATGTAAAGAAACACAGTTAATTTATGATTTCAAATGAGCAGAATGACTATTCCACATAACGGAGGTTGGTTTGAACGATGGTTTTGCCCTTAATAAAACAAATCCTCTCTTGACAACTGGATTTTGTCTACTATTAGATGTTTCCTCATGTCTGAAGAGTTAAGAAGTAAATTTGCTTCGGCGAATTCTAGTCCGGTTACAAACCTTGGTTAAAGTAAACTCTGGTGCGCTCCAATGCTTGCAAAGTGGATCAGGGACAGCTCCAAAAGCACAAACAAACTGGTGGAAAGGCCATTCTGGGTAAATACAACCAAAAACAAAGAGGAGAAATGGCTAAGGGTCAGACATTAAGTAAAGGCAAATTCTTCTATGACGGCACTTAATTTTGCTAAGATTTCATGAAGAAGGAAAAGGAATTCAGTGTGTTGTTGAGAGATTTTCACATCGTTTCCCTCAGTGGTTCTTGGTGTAACGCCAACACAGGCAAAGGGGTAAACAGGCTGCTCAAAGCGTCCATCTGACACAGTGCAGTGCAGTGAACTAGACCAGCTGATAACATAACAATGTTTCAATGTTGGTCTCCAATCAAACCAGGCATATTAGACTATGAGGTGTGAAAATAACCTTAAATTCAGCCTTTTTTGAAGCATCTCTTTCACTCTTTTCACTTTCTGGTCTCTTTAGAGAAAACACCTTAAGGGTTTGGGTAAAATATAAAAATTTGGAACTGTTCATAATTTCATACCCTCAGAAAATCCATGTTGCAGCTAAAAATAAATATCCCAAAGCATTATGCCTCCACTGCATTTCATAAGGGATATGGTGTTTGTGTAGTGAGCAAAACCTTTGGGATTGGTTTTATTGGACCATAAACACTATTTTTAACTCCATTTCTTATTTGCGACACATGGAAAAAAAAAGTCACAAATACTTCATGCAAGGTCTTGCAGCTTCTGTGTTTCCATGGCTTTAGCTGAAAGTCCTGTGGAAAGGGAAAATATTTCAGTGTGATCTTATAAAAGTGTAAAGAGCATAGGAAAGTATAATATGTATGAAATCAGGTTATAACATTCTTTTTATTTCTTACTTTAGCAGTTATTTGTTCATTGGCAGGTTTGAACTAGAAAGTATACATCTGACATAAAACATTTCATTTTTTTAAATGTTTAAAATATGAAAGTAAAGCAAGTTTGTGGTGATTTTTTTTTTCTTTCTAAAAGACTTATCGGTATGAAAGGTCACTTGTTTCTGCGTCGGTGTGTCTGAGAAACGTCCCCCGTGGGAGATTTTTCTTCCTTTACTATTTTATTATCAGCTGCAGGTGCATCGATCTGGTTCTGGAGATTCTTTGAGGTCTCCTCTCCATGCTGCGGAGGATGTGCACGGCTGTAATTGTGCCAGCGATGCAGTTTCCCTGGCACTCGGCTGTTCTGATTCGTTGGCACTTCTGTGAATCCTCTTTGAAGTCCAGGGTGTGAACCTGTTTATTTGTCATAGGTGGGGGTGCTTCTGCCCTCAGCGGTGTCACCTCCTCCATATGTTCACAGCAGCAGGACCGCAGGTTGGCTGGCCGGTCTTTACTGTACGTGCATGGCTCTTTGCTCCCCTCCGGGTGACAGTGGGAAATCGTTTGGTGCCCCCGTCATCGGTCACAAAGGTTGCAATATCCGCTGTGACTCAAGTTCATTTACATGCGCAGTTCACAAGCTTACAAATGTACACAGTTTGCTCACAGGTCTGTCTGCCACAGATTTTCGTACGGATGATGCAACTCGCTGAAATTGAGTCATCTACAATAAAAGCACCTGCTTCTTCGCAGGCTCCACCTTTCAGGGAAAATCTCTTCAGCTCTGTGTAAAATCCATTCAACACGACTCCAACACTCAAGCTATTCTTAGGCGAGGTTAATTTGTCATCCATGAGGCCATTTAAAAATGCAGTTTTCACAGCCAAAGAGGTCTTCCCGTCTCTGCAGCAGTGTGCTTGAACATGTGACCAACTGTGTCCTGAAGTATGGTTTGTTGCCGCGTTGACAGGAAGTGATGTTTATGGGCAATGGAGAGAAGTACATCTGGAAGCCTCCAGAGGATGATGACGTGCTGATGCTCCAGAATAAAGCTCTGGGTCCACTGGGAGCTCATACAGTGGAGAATATACAGCCGTCTGCTGCAGTGGTGAGTGGCAAACATTCATGATGCGATTAGAAATGCTCGTCATGCTCCATTTTTAAAATTCAATATCTAAACAACTTAAATCAAACTCATTCCTTATACATATATATATATATATATATATATATATATATATATATATATATATATATATATATATACATACCGGAGCTTTTCCGGATTTTGTTCCCAGCAAAATGGCCATGTCAAAGTATTACATTATTCTTCAGTGGAAAGAAATTAAATATTGGTAAATGTTTTAATAACCAATCAAGTTTGTTGTTTTTTCCTAAAAATAAATAACAAATTTTGCAAAAATACAAACTACAAACATCAGAAAATTAACCACCTTGCTCTAGTTTATATCAGCTGTGAAGTATTTCCACATGTTCTCATATGGAATTAGGTCTTGACTTTGACTAGGCCATTCCAAAACATAAATGTGCATTGATCTAAACAAACGTGGGTATTTGTTTAGTGGTCATTACGTCTTCAAAAATTAATGTCTACCTCAGTCTCACGTCTCTTGCAGCCTATAAAGGTTTTCAACCTGTGTTGTTTTGTGTTTAGCTCCGTTAAATGTGAAATCTGTCTAATGTCCCACATCATTGGGTTCCCAACACAGGCTTTCTTTGGCTCGGTTGGTTTACTAATGCTCATAACAAACAAATTGAATTTCTGTTTTACTAAGAATGGGCTCCATTTGTTCATTAGGTGACTTCTGAGGGAAATTGATTTTACTCGGTTATTAAAGTAAAGAGAGAGTAAAGATGCAAACCAAAAACTACATACATGGTAAAAGTCTAATGTGTGTTTATTTGCAAAGCTCTGAATGTATGGTGAACTCTTTAATAAAGTATTTAGTTTTTTAATAAAGCATTATCCCACTATAATTAATAAATACAGGTCCTAATATGTTAATGTATTTTCAAATGTGTTTAAATCAGATACTATTTTTGGGTTATCATTTATAGCTCCTGTGTTCAAACCTTTTGCCCCCAATTTGTTAATTTTAATTAAACCACTCAACAACAAACCACTCATGCAACATTTACAATAGACAATACATTTTGTTTTCGAGGGAAACGAATCAAATATTTAGTGTAGATTGCAAAAATTAAGACTGTTTTATAGGCTCGCCTTGATAACATAAATCTATAAAGTTTAGAAATGTTTACGAATGTATTTATTATTTTCTTGTCTGTTTTCAGATATGAGAACAGGACTTGAATCATCCTTATGTTTAGCATATTCAACCAAATAACTAAATTACTTCAATACAAATGTCTTCAGAAACATGCTTATTAAAAGATCAATAACTGTTCAGAACTTTTTCAATTTAAAGTATTAATACAAACAAAAGTCTCCACCTTGATGTTTTAATCTTGAACTGCATTTGGGGTTTTGAACAAAATCAGTCCAGAGCCCACAAATGGCCCCCGAGCTGCACTTTTAACACCTCGGATTTATCGAATATCAAACAACCTGACCAACTTTTATGTAACAATTCAAGGGTGTTTTCAATTATTTAATATTTGTATAAGTCCATCCAAATCGGGTTTCTTTAATTGTTTGAGGACGTTGATGAAGAATGAGATGGTGTCAAAACTTTAGTGATGAGCTTTTTCCAATAAAGCTAAAAAAATTAAATAAACGATCAATGAGCTCCAGCCTTGCCTGTGTTTGCTTGTTTGTTTGCTACTGGTGCACAGTTTTGAAGCGAGGATTCCTCTTTTCCTTTGCTTGTGAGCACTTATAATGAAGGTCATATTTGTGCAGGTGCTGCTGCCACAGAGCATTTTATTTTCTTTCAGCTCTCTGAAGGCCTTTTTACCTTCGTTGCTCGATAAATGAATTGAGAAACATTTGTACAGTTGTGCAGAAAAACAGCTTTAATGCATCCGGAAACTCCTCACAGTTCTTCATGTTTTAGAGTATTTTTGTTATAGCTTTATTCCAAAATTGTATAAAATTAATCTCTCTCTTTCAAAATCGTATACACAAATACACCAGTGTGTAAAAAGGGTTTTGAGATTATTGCAAACTCATTAAAAGCACAATACATATACATATTCACAGCATTTGCCATGAACCTTAAATCTGAATCGTTTCTCTCAGAGTTGCATGAACACACAACATTTCGCTTTATGATCCCAAATTGAATCAACTTGAAACATCAAGCAGGAAGGATTTGCTGAAGAAATACCCTCCCCAGGTCTGCTTGCAGGTTGATTTTCCTCTAAACCGATCCCGGCAGCAGCCATCTGCACCCTTCCTCTCAAGTTTAATGTCTTTTTGTGGCTTTCTGTTCCTCCGTGGGCTTTAGTTATATACATTTTCACAGTATGTAAATCTTGATTTGACGAAGTCATCCCTATAAGATGTTGATACCTGATCAGTCAGATGATAAAAGAAGAGTAGAAATTGCATATAGTATCTATCAAGGGATGGCTACTGACCTCACAGCAATGCCAACTCCTTATTGGCTATAAATGCATAAAAGCAATTTAAAAACATGAATTGATTCAGGAAACAAACAGATAGATTTATTTTGATCTGGTGCTTGTGCGCCCCTCTTTTTGTGCCGCCCTGAGCAACTACCCATGTGACCAATGTCAAAACCTGCCACCTAGTAGAGACATGACTGAACAAGCTATCATCCTTACAAGGAAATATCAATCTAGGAATCCAAAAAATGTTATGCGATGATCATTATTCAGCATTTGCTGTGCGAGAACCTGACCTGACAGAAAATATATAAAGTGACATGAGCCACATGAGAAAAGCGCATGTATACGTGTGGATTTGGAACTTTGGAAAGGAAACATGTGATATCCACGTTTTCACATAGGTCTCACACTTTCTGCTACAAGCAGCTGTCTGTACCTGAAGAACAGAATCACTGATACTCTTTTAAAAGTATAGGAATCAAATCAAATCATTTTGCCGTCTGATTTCAGGTAGCCGAGATGTACTCAAAAGTGTGCAAACAGAAGAAGAAGAGAGCGATGCCGGGCTCTCCCCCTGCGAACCTTGGCTTCCGGACCTTAGGTCGTGGCGACCGGGATCGGGACGGTGGGTTCAGCGTGGTGGTCAAACCCCAAACATGGGCCCCTCTAGAGGGCAAAGCAGTCGGGGGTTCGCTGGACGACCACTGCTACGAATCCATCGGCGCCGAGGAGTGCGACCCGGCGTACGACAGCATGGAAGGCGGAGGCGCCTGGAAGCGGGAGCAACCTCCGAACACATGTGCCACGCTGCGGCCGAGGAGAAAGAAGGGCCAGCAGCCCTTGCAGCAGCAGCACCCTCCTCCGCCGCCGCCCACGCAGCAGACCCCCAAGTTACAACACCTTCCTGCCAAAGCCCTGCTGCTGCCGGGTGAGAACCTGTACGAAAGCATTGGCGACCTGAAGCAGGGCTCCGCCAACTCCAGCACCACCACCATCTTCACCTTCAACGACGGCATGGAGATGTACGTTACAGGGCTCTGAGGCAGCGACGGCACTGTGACCCCCACTCCTCCTTCCCATCCCTTTCTGAGCTAACCCCACAAGGAGCGACTGCTGGGTCCCTGTCACGCTCACCCACACATACTGTTTACATTCAAGTCATAACATCAAGCATTTCACAGGCTCCAGCAGCCTTGGGTGATAATGTTGATCTGTTATGACCTGGGCTGAATACAAAGCCCTGTCTGCAAACCTTAAAGGAATCCAAAGGTAGTGAATAATAAATGAGCACAAGACCATCGCAGAGCGATCTGTAGGTGAGCAGTAGCACTTCAGTTTTACTGATACGTCTGTGCAAAGCACAATAAACTTAGAAGCCTAAATTCCTCCTCAATTATAGCGGGTAAAACTAGTCTTATATTCGGTCCACGTCGTACCTTTGATTGGGGGAAATGTTTCGTTAGCACTTAGTATGTGGTGAACAGGCATTCCCTGAATATTTGGCCAGATGTGATTCAGGAAAGAATTCAAATGAAATATTAATCAAAACACTTGAAAGCTCAGGGACCAAGACAAAATAAATAAATAAATAAAAGAGTATTATAGTAGAAAATTGCACACATTCTGTATTCGTCCTAAAAGGTACGACAAATTGAAACCATTTCCACAAAAAAAATAAAAAATAAAAATAAAAAACCCGATGAGATACTTGCCTCCATAAAGTTTCACCCAACATGGACTGAACACTGTCTCCGCTGCTGTCTGTATATGAAGTGTTTTACTTTGTCGATCCTGTTCCTGCACTTTGCCTGCTACGAGTTGCATGCCTAAAAAAAAGAAGAAAAAAAAAGAAATAAAAATCCAAAAACAGAACAAACAAACACAAAAAAAGCAAGCACTGTCATGTGGTTTCTCTATATGAATGTTTTTTTTTTCTTTTGTAGTTGGTTGTTTACCCTTTTTTCCCGTTTTTACTGTGTTGCTTTTATTTCTCTGTGGAGTTCTGAGCAGAGTTCGATGAAGGATGTGTTTGGCTTGGTGGGGAATGATCTGTACAGCCGATTGTTTAGATGCTCTGCTGCTGCTAAACATCCGGGTCCATGTTAACCCAGGAAAACCGCTCGAGGTTCTAGATACGGAGACGGTCCATCAAACCCACCCACTTCAACACGTCTTTGTCTCCTCAGTTGCATCTGTGGATCATCCCTGCCTTGTGGTCACATGACTCCGCTTGGCTTTTTCTTCATAAAGCAGCGTGGAGAGTTACAATAGGAAGTGACTCGTGTTAGCTAATGTCATGTCTCATCATCACTCCATTGATGAACACACTCTCTGTTGTCAGTGTTAAAAATATATAGCAGAAAAAAAAAATGCAAACAGGAAGCAGAAGAGCATCACCCCCCCCCCCCCCCCCCTCACTCTAAGTATAAAACAATAAATTTACATCAAAGACCTGAACAATAACAGCGACTTCACTCAACCAAATATCCCCCAACAACACAATGTGATTATACTGTATGTTGATGCAACTTCTATGTACATGACAAAAAAAAAAGAGAGAGAGAAAGAATAATAAATATATCATCAGTGTCAAGAAATCTACCTTTTTCTATTATGTTTAGTTGTGTTTTTTGGAATGACTTATATTGTGACACAAAACTGCAAAACAGCTGCAATGTACAAAAAAAAAAAAAAAAAAAAATATTCCGTGTTACTCTCTGTTTGTTGTTTTATCGAAGCCATGAAGCTACGCTGTGTTCCCGGAAAAAGCCCTGCTAAGTTTTAAATGTGGCAGCTAAT